>PVIU01029518.1:0-17441 GCA_004026605.1 Ondatra zibethicus
TGATCTGATAAGACACAGGTGGTTACTCCAAGTTTTTTGTATCTGTGGATGTTTGCTTTGTTACCGAGTATGTGATCAATTTTCGAGAAGGTTCCATGAGATGCTCAGAAGAAGGTATATTCTTTCCTGTTTGGGTGGAATGTTTTATAGATGTCTATTAAGTCCATTTGACTTATTACATCTGTTAGTTCTCTTATTTCTCTGTTAAGTTTCTGTCTGGATGACCTGTCCATTGGTGAGAGAGGAGTGTTAAAATCTCCTACTATTAGTGTGTGGGGTTTGATGTGTGCTTTGAGTTCTAGTAATGTTTCCTTTACATATGTGGATGCTTTTATATTAGGGGCATATATATTCAGGATTGAAACTTCATCCTGATGGATTATTCCATTTAAGAGTATAAAATGTCCATCTCCATCTCTTCTGATTGATTTTAGTTTGAAGTTCATTTTGTTCGATATTAGTATAGCCACACCCCCTTTTTTCTTAGGGCCGTTTGATTGAAAAACCTTTTCCCAACCCTTTACTCTGATATAATGTCTGTGTTTGTGTTTGAGGTGTGTTTCTTGTAAACAACGGAATGTTGGATCTTGTTTTTGTATCCATTAACCTGTGCATTTTTATAGGTCAATTGAGTCCATTGATTTTAAGTGATATTAATAATCAGAGGTTATTAACTGTGGTTATCTTTTTAGGATTGTAGAGTTTGTGTGTTTCCCTTCTTTGATTTGTGCCAGTTGAGGACTGTTAGATGTCTCTGTCATTATGGGTGTTGCTTGCTTCCTTTAGATGTGGTTTTCCTTCTAGTACTTTTTGTAAGGCTGGGTTTGTGGCTATGTATTGTTTAAATTTGTTTTTATCCTGAAATACTTTGTTTACTCCATCGATGGTGAATGAAAGCTTTACTGGATATAGTAGTCTGGGCGTGCATCCATGGTCTCTTAGTGTCTGAAATACATCTATCCAAGACCTTCTGGCTTTCGTGGTTTCAATAGAGAAGTCAGGTCTATTTCTGATAGGTTTACCTTTATACGTTACTTAGCCTTTTTCCTTTGCAGCTCTTAGTAATCTTTCTTTATTCTGTATGTTTTGTGCTTTGATTATTATATGGCAAAGGGATGTCCTTTTTTGAGCCAATCTATTTGGTGTTCTGTATGCTTCTTGTACCTTCATAGGCATATCCATCTTTAGGTTGGGAAAGTTTTCTTCTATAATTTTGTTGAATATATTTTCTGGGCCTTTGAGCTGTGCTTCTTCTCCTTCTTCTACCCCTCTTATTCTTAGGTTTGTTCTTTTTATGGTGTGTTTTGTGTTAAGATTTCCTGTGTGTTTTGTGTTAAGAATTTGTTGGATTTGTTGTTTTCTTTGATCAATGAGTTTATTTTCTCTATAGTATCTTCAGTGTCTGAGATTCTTTATTCTATCTCTTGTAGTCTGTTGTTTATACTTGTCTCTGTAGTTCCTGATCATTTACCCAGATTTTCCATCTCCAGCCTTCCCTCAGTTTGTCTTTTCTTCATTGACTCAATTTCAGTTTATAATTCTTGAACTGTTTCCATTTCCTGTTGATTGCTTTTTCTTGGTTTTCTAGGGTATCTTTGAGGAATTTATCCATTTCTTCTACCTTTTTTTAGTTTTCTCATCCCTTTCTTCAAAGGAGTTTTTCACCTCTTCTTTAAAGGTCTCTATCACTTTCATAAAGTTACGTTTAAAGTCGTTTTCTTCTACTTCTTCTGGGTTAGGTTGCTCAGGTTTTCCTGTTGAGAACTCTTTGGTTTTTGGTGTTGTCATGTTGCTTTTCAGGTTGTTGGATGAATTCTTGGATTGATGCCAACCCATCTCTTCCTTTGATTTCAGTCAGGGACGTCTCAGTGGGTGGGGACCTCCCAGGATGGCTTGTACACACTCACCCCTCTGGATAGCTGATCTCAATGCAGGGAGAAGAAGTCCCATTTGGACTTCCTATCCTTCTGGACCTCCAATCTCAGCCCAGGAAGGGAGAGTGCCGGGGTTTCAAAGCGACACAGAGAAAAAGGTGATCTTGTGGGGGGAGTTGCAGTGTCCTGTGGAACAAAGAGGCCCGCGGGGACTTTACCACCAGGCGGTCACAACCTTATCAGTGTGCAACTCCTATCTCAGCAGAGGAAGAGAGAGTGGTGGTGTTCCAAAGCCCCACAGAGGAAAGGGTGATCTTGCGGGGGGTGGGTGCAGGGTCCTGTGGAACAAAGGGGCCGTGGGGACCTTACCTCCAGGTGCTCACAAACTTCCCAGTGTGTGCCTCCTATCTCAGCACAGGAAGAGAGAGTGCTGGGGTTCCAAAGCCCCACAGAGGAAAGTGCGATCTTGCAGGGGGGGTGTAGGGTCCTGTGGAACAAAGAGGCACGTGGGGACCTTACAGCCAGGTGCTCACAACCTTACCAGTGTGCACCTCCAATCTCAGCACAGGAAGAGAGAGTGCTGGTGTTCCAAAGCCCCACAGAGGAAAGAATATCAATGTGTATTAAAGTTGTCTAAAATGCCACTGATGTTCTTGATGTCCATGATTAATACAAGCATTGCAATATGTGTCCAAAAAGATTATTACAGTTTAAATAGAACACAATTTGTTTTCAAAATTAGTATTGAGAGTAATATTACTCTATTTTCTTTGGTGCTTTTATTTCATCCAAAAGTGCCAGAAGCAAAGAGCTGTATTTTGAGATCTGTATTTTTTGTTTACAGCCATCTTACACCTCTGGAGGGTAAGTTCTGGGCCTAGGAGATTAACCTGACATCTCCTAGTGAGACCTGCAGGAACCAGGCTCCAGAGACAATTAACACTTCCTTTGTTAGTCAACAATCACAGACCCTCAATATTTACTCATTAGCTAGGGATGGCTCCGGATCTGAATTCCAGCAGAACAGGAGTTTCCTGACACCTTCCCTCCCCCACTTTTGCCCGGTTGCTATATAACCACTCCTAAAAATCCATAAACTCACAGCTTGATCAGAAAGCCTGTCTTGCTGTCATTTCTCGTGTCTCTTATTCCTTCCATTCCTCTCCTCCAGGTTTATCAGAGACTGCCATTCATATCCCGCAGGCTGGGATACAAAAGTACATAATTTACAGACAGATGAGGTACAAATACCTGTAATCATGAAATATGAGAGGCTTAAATTTCGTCGGATGGATGGAGATAGAGACAGAGACCCATAGAGACAGAGACCCATATTCCCATCAGAGCGATGGACTGAGCTCCCAAGGCCCATTCGAAGAGCAGAAGGTGGGAGAAGATGAGCAAGGAAGTTAGGACTGTGAGGGGTTGGTCCACCCACTGATACAGTGTACCTGAACTAATGGGAGCTCACCAAATCCACCTGGATTGGGACTGAACGATCATATATGATCAAACCGGACTCTCTGAATGTGGCTGCCAATGGGAGCAGACTGATAAGCCATCAACAATGACAGTAGGACCTATGTCTTCTGCATGTATTATCTTTGTGGGAACCTAGTCTATTTGGATGCACACCTTCCTAGGCCAGGGTTGAGGGGGGAAGTCCTTGGACTTCCCACAGGTCAGGGTACCATGCCCTCTTTTAAGGAATCAGGGGGAGGGAGGAGGGGTGGGGGGAGCAGGAAGGGACTGGGAGAAGGGGAGGAAATGTAAATTTTTTTGAATAAAAAATAAAAGTATATAAAAAAAGAAATATGAGAGGCTTTGATGGAATGTTTGAGTTCCTTCTAGGTTATAAAGTGAGTTTCAAACCATTCTCAACTATAAGATGAAGTATAATATTCTATCTTAAAACACAAGGCAAACTAACATTTGAATTTATTGTTTTACAATTTTATCTTACTAATTTAACATAGAGATAGACATTAATATAATCACGTATACTGATGATTATAATAATATAAATAACTTGAAGTGCCCTGTTTTGAATTTACAATTCTGTAATAACATTGAACAGTATTTTGAATTTTCTTTTTTTAGTTATATAGTAATGAGGCAAGAAGGCCTGCTTTTTGTCCTGGCTGCCCAGCTAGCTTACACCCGAAATAATCACACAGAAATTGTATTAATTAAATCACTGCCTGGCCCATTAGCTCTAGCCTCTTATTGGCTAACTCTCACATCTTGATTAACCCATTTCTATTAAATCTCTGTATCACCATGTGACTGTGGCTTACTAGCAAGATTCTAACCTACGTCCGTCTGAGGCAGAAGGTTCATGGCATCTGCCACCCTGCCCTTCTTCCCAGCATTCAGTTTGGTCTACTCTACCTATCTACGTTTTGCCTTATCAAAAGGCCAAGGCGGTTTCTTTACTCCACCAATGGTAGCAACACGTAGACAGAAGAACCTCCTACACCATTTCCCCTTTTTCTGTTTAAATAAAAAGGAAGGCTTTAACTTTTACATAGTAAAATTACATATAAGCAAGAATTACAGTTACAATATTTATATCTACTTTATCTTTTATCATAACTAAGGAAAACTACATTTATAAATTCTTCAACGCCATCAAAGACTCCAGAAGGATTTAATATTACCTAAGTAAACAGGAAGTGCATTGTAAATAACTTTCAAAACTCTAGAAATGACAGAGACATCTAGCTGCCTGTACAGTCACCAAAAGTTCTTTTATACTGTTGGGACATCCATCTTCACCTTATAGGCCCATAGTGTCCAGCAGACTTCCATGAAGCAGGAAAATTCAAAGACAGTTTAGATAATTTTTTGTGGATCCTGCAGAATGTATCAGAGACTCTTTCATGAAGCAGGAACCCCAAAGGATCATGTCACCTTTAGGCAAGTTCACCAGTCCTCTCTCTGTGGGTTCGTTGTGTCCAGTTCATGCAACAGTCGGGACAAGAACAGTTTCTTGCCCAAGTGGCTAACCACCTCCATAAGGAGCCTCTTTGATGCCCATCTTCCTCCTGAAGTAGATTGGTGCTGTCAGGAGCAGGTGTGTCTCATTGTCATGAAGAGCCCTAAGTTATTAAAACATTTTAAATGCCATATTCTGTAGTCTTTGAAAGATATGAAGAATGCCTATCTGAAATATATCTATGCAAATCTAGAAAATCTAACTAACATGATTACAAACTTGACTATTTTAGATGAGTATTCATTAACAACCTATATTTCCTAATTATTCATTAAATTTTTAAATGATCTACACAATCACAATACCTTAATCAAGAGCAGAAATAATCATATACATATAACAAAATTGACCTTAAACTTGTATCAATAAATCAAGATTTATATCAATGCAAATTATTAATATCTATATCACAGTCAATTAATAACTGGCTCTGCTCTAGGAAATTACATATGCATATCATTAAAATACCTAATTTATTCTTTTTGTGCTAAGTATTTCTGTTTCAGTCCCCACATCAGTGAGATTGTTGGGTTCAGTCCATTTTCAAACCTATATTTGTTTTTAAATAATAATATATACCCTACCCTAATCTAATTACAAGTTATAATTTTTATTTCAGTTGTGTATATTTTTTGTTAAGAAGCCTGATGATCAGAGGTTTCAATCTTTCATGGCCTGGCAGCTCTCCCCAAAGCTCAGCAACATTAGGAAATCCCTCCCCAGTGATACTTTCTGATCTCTCCCTGCCATTATCTGAAGAATGTCTCTAAGTTGAGAAAACTGATCTTATCTGAAAGCTGTGTCTATGCCTCAATGCCAGAATTAACCTTAGCATGAACCTTGACACAGTTTCATGCTAGATTCCTTTCCCTATTGCACTTAAGGTAAATGTGCTTTGTACTAGGAACTTTGCTATAGGACCCTACTACCAAATAGGAAGTCTTTTGAAAGGAGTAGGTTGCTTAATGTAAACTACAATTTGTCCCCAGACTCTGCAACCCTATATATTTCCTGTATTCTGGAATAAAACTGAGATGATTCATTGAAATCATATCCATGAGTGCTGTCTCCATCATATCCACTGAAATCTAAACCATTTCCTACTTCTGCTCCTTCTAACCTCATGGACCAATGCACAAATGATCCTAGGGAGGAATGAGAACATTTTATTTTTTGGTGTGGGGAATGGACTATTTATCTCTCACTAGACTAGACTGCATGTTTTTTTATACATTCTCAGACTCATGAGTGAAGTAACTATAGCCAGGATCAATTAAACCTTGCAGTTATTTTCATCTTAAATAAATAAAAGATGATACAACCTTTAAATATGTATTTATACCTCAGGGGGAATTAAATTGGTGTTCAATTACTTATTACATTTAAACACTATATGCTAGGCACTGTACTATATGTGAGTATATGTAAGAAATGTGTTTTAACACAAATTATATTAAAATAATTCTATATAATAGATATCAATAGCATCCATACTATATGATAACTTAAATATGGGGAGATGACTATAAGTTCACAAAAAGGATTTAAAGTAATTAAACAAGAATCAATATATTCCTATACTGAATTGCAGACATATCAAAATACCAGTGAGAATAAAAGAAACTGTATTTAAAAGCATAGGTAGGATCAGTCATTGGTTGACTATTCACACAATTTATGCAGCACTTACCTCAGTACGTCTTATAGGCAGAAGAAATTGTAGATTAAAGCTTTTATGTCTGGGTGGTATCACAATTATTATACTGAAAGGCTTCCCTAATTACAGTATATGGCCAGTTCAGAAATTGTATCCCCCATTTGTAGGAGTGTTAGGTAGAATCACCCTGATAGATTCTTTGGAGTCTCCATTTCATTGGGTTTCTAGTATATCCCTGAGATGTCCCCCAATCACTGTTGTCTCTCCCAGTACTCTCTCCCTCCATCAATTTCCCACTTTATTCCTTCTATTCCTATCCCCAACCACGACCGCATTGCACCTCTCAACCTGCAATTTTTATTATATTTTCCCTTCCCTTGAAGATTTATACATCTTCTCATAAGCCCTCTTTGTTACTTAGCTTATATGGGTCTGTGGATTGTAGCATGGTTATTCTGTACTTTACTGTTTAAAAGTATATGCCATGTTTCTCTGTCTGGTTCTGAGTTACCTCACTAAGCATGCTTTTTTTTCTAGTTCCATTCATTTGCTTGCTAATTTAATAGCATTATTTTTAACTCCATTGTATAAATATGCCACATTTTCTTTATCCACTCTTCATTTGGTGGGCATATAGGTTGTTTCTAGTTTCTGACTTCAATGAAAGAAATCTGCAATAAACATAATTTAGAAACTATATGCACAGGAGTGGGATAGCCTGTTCTTAAAGTAGATTGATTTTCAATTTTCTGAAAAACTGCCACAATGTTTTTCAAAATAGCTGTATAAGTTTGCACTCCCTCACACAATGGGGGAGTGTTCCCCTTTTTACAAATCCTTGCCAGCTTTAACTGTCCCTTGTGTTTTTGAGTTTAGCCATTCTGACAGAAGATGGAATCTTAGAGTTGTTTTGATCTCCATTTCCCTGATGACTATGGATGTTGAATATTTCTTTAAAAGTTTCTCATCCATTTGAGATCCCTCTCTTGAGAATTCTCCATTTAAAATGTTTTTAATTATTATTTGGTTTGTGGATTGGTGGTTTCTTAGTACCTATGCCATTGGTATTGTGTTTAGGAAATTGTATCCTTTTCCAGAGCATTCAAGGCTATTTCCCACTTTCTCTTCTATCTGGTTCAGTGCAGTAGGTTTTATGTTGATATCTTTGATCCACTTGACATTGAGTTTTGTATAGAGTTATAGATAGGAATCCAGTTTGAGACCCACACTATGAGTGGGAGCTTACCCTGACACTGCCTTAGGGATTAATACCCAGAGGCTAGAATGCCTGGAGACCTAAAATAGAACCAAATATGATTGGCAAAAAAAATCAATGAAATGATTCCTGATGAAATTCTGCTATACTGATAGATTGTGACTAGCTCAATTTTTATCAGAGAAGCTTACTCTAACAACTGAAGGAAACAGATGCAGATAGAGACCTGCAGTGAAACATTAGGCAGAACTCAGGGCATCCTATGGAAGAGGAGGTGGAAAAGGGGGAGAAAGGCATGTAGGAGTCATAGTGGTCAAGAACACCACAAAAATAGCCACAAAACCAACTAACCTGGATTCATAGAGGCCTAGAGAGACTGACAAAACCACCAGGGAGCCTGCATGGGACTGATCTTAGCCCTCTACACATATGTTGTAGTTGTTTACCTTGGTTGCTTGTGGGGCTCTGAAAAATGGGAGCAGGGGTATTTCTGAATATTTTGTATGATTTGTGAACACTATTCCACATATGGGTTTTATTGTCCAGGCACTATATGAGGGGAGAGGCCTAGTCTTAGTGTAACTTCACATGTCATGGTTGCTTGATATCCATGAAAGGCCTTTCCTTATAGAGAAAAAGAGGAGGGATGGATGGGGAGAGATAGAGAGGAATTGAGGGAGGCACTAGGACATGAGAAGAGATTTGAAACTTGTCAGAGAACAAAAACAAAATAAAATAAAGATGAAAATACATTGTATATATATTTGAGAACTTTGAAAGAATAAATATGAAAAACAACCATAGAGAGAAAGACAGTGCATTCAGATATAGTGGAATTGTCTGCAATAACACCCCTTGCTATTTGACATTGAAGTGTCACAAGTGAAGTGTCACTTGGAATATCAACAGGGTGGACCAATGAACAAGAGTAGTTCTACAATACAATTTTAATCATCTAGGGCATTTTCAAAGTTATGTTTTTTCTTTATTTTGTCATATTGGTTGTATTGATTATTGATTCTTGAATTTTGTTTTAATTTAAGAAAGAATATAAAATTGATTTAAAGGGGAGTGTCTGGGTGGAGTAGGAAGAGGGAAAACATGATTAACATATTTTGCATGCAAAATTTTTAGATAAAAATAACAGTAAAAAAGAACAACAAATAGGAAAACTAATGTGTTTTTCCATGTCAGAAATGCTGAATGTCATAGAGAGTGAATTATTGTTTATTTTTTCTCTTTAACAGTCTTTCTAAGGAAATAATATACCAGTTTCTTTTACTGCAAATAATTTACAAGAGAACTTAAATTTTAAGACCTTATATTAACTTTATGAAGCTATACTAAAATCAGAGAAAATTATAGAATAAGAACTATAATCATACAGGTAAGCAAGGATCTTCCCACAAAAAAATTTGCCTCTATGATGATAATATCAGAATGTACAGATGTAGAGAGAGAAATGAGGGAGACAAGTACATGTTTCCAGATGAAAATGGACTTGCTATGCTTTAGAAGGACAAAAAAATGGGGAGACTGAAGAATGAAAATTAAAGAGAAGAGAGCAGGAGAGCAAGACTTGAGAAACTGAAGTAAGAAGAGAACAAACTAGAAAAGTAGAGAAGAAAGCAAATGAGATGACACAAATAGAACATTGGAAAATTATAAAAGAAAATTAATTTGGGTTACTTGATATTATGCCATTTTGAAAGATGTTATCCATGCTTCCATCTATCATAGTGTTATAGGAAATATCGTACATACAGATACAGTAATTTAAGTAATAATAGATTTATATTATATGGGCAAATATTACACTGATCTTTGGTACCAAGAAATCATCCAAGATATTTTTGTTCTATAGACATGTCACCAAGGAAACAGAGAGATCTTGGTATAACCCATAACAGAGTTCTCAGTAAAAATACCTTGTTGAACTAATTAAAATGAAACAGACACAATGAATAAAGTTGAGCAGTATTAGTGTCTCACCCTTTGAAAATATGTCTAAACCTTTGAAAATTTGTTGAAGGTCCCTCATTCTCAGGCATTATATATAAGAAGGGGAAAAAGTAGAAGAAGAAGAGAAAGAGAAAGAGGAGGTAGAAGAGGAAGAAGAAGAAGAAGACATGAACAATGAGAACAAAAAGAAGAATAAAAGAAATTCAAACACACTGGAATTTACTTTTAAGCACTAATAAAAAGCAATAAGATGATTAATATATGAAATAATAATGTTTGTGAGAAAAACATATGTGAAGTTGAATATATTACAATAAGTTATTGAATGAGCTGTTATTTGATATTATATTCTTTACTTTTTGTCTTCAGTTATGTAAAATAACATTTTTTTGCAGTTTCTCCTCCAAATTTTAAGGGGTATAGGCAATAATCACTTTTATTATTTATTTATAAATCTGAATTTTCACTATTACTTAGAGATGATGGGTCACAAGTTCATAAATAAGGTATGTTCTGTAAATGCTATTTGATTTGAGAATTGAAGAGATGTTATTCAGAGAGGTATTAAAATGTGATGTCTGAAAATATGCAAAATATTTCTAGTGTAACAGAAATTAGGAAGCTGGCAATGGAAGACCTAGGTCTATGCTGCTATAAATTGGAAAATTATAAGATATATTAAAGAAATAAAATATGTGAGCTAATTGAAGAATTGTATATGCCTATGGCCTTCATAAAGTAGAAATTTCTAGAGTCTTTTGTGAAGAGCTCATGACGTTCACTTATTATCAGACTTTTTCTTCTCCTGTGACCCAAGTCATTATACCAAGTTTATGGTACTACCTACAAACTTGGGAAAGACTCAGCCTTAGTTGTAAATTATACCTTCCTATTTTTTATTTTCCTTGAAGAATGGTGAGTTAGAGCCAAGTGATATTTCCTATAATATGTTAAATGTGAGGACTGAAGAGTTGGTCCAACAGTTGAGAATAATTCTTGTCCTTATAGGGGGACCACAGTTCTGATTTTATGGCTCATGTCAAGCAGCATTTTACTAACTGATACTCTGACACCTGAACATGAGACTCTGACACCTTCACTTGTCACATCCACTCTCATGAACATACCCATGTAGAGACATACATGAATATGCACATACTTAAAAAAAATAAAACTTTAATAATATGTCAATTTTCATTATTACTTTGTGGTATTTTGTTAACATATTCTTTTGTAATTTTTCTTGATTCTCTGTAGATTTACTTCATGCTTCCTGTTCCCACGTATCACCCCATCCAATCACCTCTGTTCTACACTCTTGTGACCTCACCAAAAAACAAAATGAAATTTAAAAGTAAAGTCTCAAAACAAAACAACAAAGAAAGAAAATTTGGGCATAGAGTCTGTAATGTTCCCCAGTAAATCATACAATATTCCTCTTAGTCCATATTACTTTACTTCTAAATGTTCTTTGAAATGGATCACTGGTCTGGCTTAAGGCCTTTAGCTTCTGTTACTCTATCAATAATGGGTACTCACTTGGATTCCTTCAGGATATTCTGCTGTTGTCCACTGTTATAAGGATTCTTTACCTTTGGATCTGCAGATCTGGCCCCTTTACATACTCCAGCAGTTCATAGATGAGGTGAATGTTGGAGTGAATTAACTCACTCTCCTGTTTCTGGGACTGGGTTGTAGCTGGTTTGGTCAGCCCACCAAATTTCCCTCACCATCATCACTAGTACTGCCCTAGCATGCTCAACCAATAAAGAAGGCAGCAAGGGAAAGGGCCAATTCTGCTCTCACTCCTTCTGGGCAGTCTCGTTGTGCCTCTGCTAAGTGTGTCAAGCAACTTTACTGCACAGGAGAAGTGCAGTCCCAATTTTCTCACACTCATGAACCCAGGACCAGCTCTCCCACACTCCCTAGGTAGCAAGAGGCAGGTGACAAAGGAGGTTTTCTATACCTCATCCAACCATATGGCAATGAGGGGTGGGGCAAGATCTTCATAGTACTTTTGTTCCCATTGTTCTTGGGAACAAATGACACCATTCAACAGTGCTAGATCTACTGTGTTGCATGGCCCACTTTCCAGAGTGTTGCAGTCATTGAGCAGCAGGGTCAGCTCTCTCATGCTCATAACCCCAGGGCCAGGTATTCCTGCCTTCCATAGACAGCAAGGGATGAGGGATAAGGGGGGAAAGGGTATCTTTCCCTCATTCATGTTACCACATGGCAGACAATGGGGCTAGCTTTCTTACTCTCATACCTTCATGACCAGCTCACTTGTACACATTGGATGAGATTCAACTCTACTGTGTTGCTCAGGCAAGGTGCAGTGCCAGCTTTCCCAAATGCTACCGTTGGTGATGGGGAATGCCAGTTCTCTCTAGTGCTGCTGCCAGTGACGGGTGGGACCAACTCTGTGCAACTCTCTTCTCACTGTTTTACATGAAAACAGGAGCCAAGGACCTTACCATAGACCTTGTCCATGGCAGAGCTGTGAACCCAGACATGGTCTCTTACAGTAACCTATGCCTGTCTAACAGCGTTGCTCTGGGTTGAAGCACACACTATTCATATCTGTATGGTCCTAAAGCATCACAGACCTTGGGTACTAAGATGGCTCTAGGTGGCAATGAAGACCCTTGAAATCTGCATTACCCTTGATGGCAATAAGGGACATGAATATCCACAGAGATGCCAGCTAGAGTTAGACCATGGACACAGATTTGTTCATTGGCAGGAGTCTGGGCCCAGATACCACCATGGCCCTGTTTGAAAATGCAGATCACTCAGACTAGCAAGGATGCAGTGGCAGTGTAGCTATCAAAAACCCACCCAACCCAAATGGCAGTTCAAACACGGGGCATCCACACAACCTTCAATGGCAACAGGAATCTCAGATATCAATGTAGATTCTTGCTGTAGCAAGACCACAGAAACAGACATGGCTTTGGCTGCAGCTCAGCCATTATGCTGCCAAGAGCCCAGGTGCCAGCAGAAGTCACTCAGGTCTGTATGGGCCCAATAGTGGTTCAGCCCTCTAACAAGAATATGACTGCATGTCACATCCTCTCTGTGGACTTCGGTGCCAATACAGATAAAGGACATAAACCTAAACTCGGGTCACAGTAAGAACACGGACCCAGATAAGGTCCTTGACAGCAACACAGACAATGATGTCATCATGGCCCTAGTGGTCATTGCAGATTGCCCAGACCAGCAGGAGTCTGGTTGTGGCATGACACTCAAATGTCAACATTACCACAGCAGGCACCTCAGACCCTGGGGATCTGCTCAGCATTTGATGGTAACCTGACCCACAGAAAACAGCACCGTCCCTGACCTGCAGTAGGGCCATGGACCCAGATATGTTCATCGACCACATTTTGGGTCCTGAAGAAACCATGGCCTTTGGTGGAAACTCAAGCCTCCCAAGTAGCAGCTTGACTCTCAAAGAACTACAGGGCCTCAGGTAACAGCCCACATCATATTTCTCTGCTTGGCTCTCAATGGCAAAGAGCCACAGACATCCATTCACAGTCTGGCCACAGAAGAACCACAGAAAAAGACATGGCCTTGGGAAGCAGTCCCAGGTGGCAGTGCAGACCTCCTGCATCAGCATGAACCCATAGTTCCAGGTGACAGGACAGTCATCACAATCCTCTTAGATCAGAATGGCAAATGTAGGGATATATTCCTCATAAAAAAACATAGTCACAGGCAGTGGCACAGATTCTGGGCATCTGTAGGGATCTTGTTGGAAGGAGGAGTCATAGACATCAATACAGACCCCCAGGGGCATCAGTGCTACAGACAAAGACATGACCATTGGTAGTAGCCCAGGGCAGATGTCCCCACTAATGGGACCAGGTGATAAGTAAGTCATCTACATCATTATGTTCCTTACCTTTCTCACCTCTACAGTTCCACCTCTCTCCCCAGCACATTTTTACCTCATTTTCTCTTCCATTTCCTCAGCCAGCATTCCCTCATCATGATGGTCTGGGTGCATGGCACAACCAAAGAGAACCACTTAGAACTCTGCAGACCTAAGCAGGAAAAGGACAGAAATAACTTCCCCCTCCAGGCCCATTTACTTATACAATTTTCTGGAACAGATATTATTTTGTAAATTAAAACATTCTTAAAATTATGAATGATTATGTGGAACATTCCTCTCTTTTTCCTAGAATTGATAACTCTGAACAGTGGAATGGTTAAGTGTTAACAATTAGAGGATGATAATGTTAAGAATCTGTGGGATAGCCTAAATGATCCAGGAAATGGTAGGGTAAAATAAAGGAGAATATGATGGTTATGGTGTTCATTATATATAGTGATATCTTTATGCCTCTTTCCTGCATGTCTATGATATATGTTCATGACTCTCTTCATTATAGAACCCAGGATTCTCAGCCCAGGTGTGGACACAGCCACAGTGGATTGAGCCTTCCACAACAATCACTAATTAATATTATGTTCTACAGGTTTACCTGAAGCCTACTTTTATTAAGTTTTCCGTTTCTCTGATGACTTTAGCTTTTATCAAATTGACTTAAAACTAGCCAACACACCAATGTTTATATGCTTATGTCTTTTAAATTAAAAAGGTTTCTCTCCATTTAATTTGATGTTAGCTGTCAGCTTGCTGAATGTTGCTTTGATTATATTTATATGGTACTTGGATCCCTGATCACTCAAAGACCTTTATCATGAAGGGGTGTTGGATTTTGTCAAATGCTTTTCCAGCATCTAAAAAATGATCATATGCTTTTTTTCTTTCAGTTTATTTATATGATGGATTACATTGATAAATTTTCATATGTTGAACCCCCCTGCATCTCTGGCATGAAGCCTACTTGATCATGATGGATGATATTTTTTGTGTGTTCTTGGATTCGGTTTGCCAGTATTTGATTGAGAATTTTTGCATCCAAGTTCATGAGGGAGATTGGTCTGTAATTCTCTTTCTTGGTTGAGTCTCTGTGTGGTTTTGGTATCAGGGTAACTGTAGCCTCATTAAAAAAGAGTTTAGCAATGACCCTTCTGTTTCTATTATGTGGAACACTTTGAGGAGTATAGGTATTAGCTCCTCTTGGAAGTTCTGGTAGAATTCTGCACTAAAACCATCTGGCGCAGGGCTTTTTTTGGTTGGGAGGTTTTGATGACAGCTTCTGTTTCCTCACAGCTTGTAGGTCTATTTAAATTGCTTACCTGGTATTGATTTAATTTCGTTGTGGTATCTATCTAAAAATTTGTGCATTTCTTTCACATATTCCAATTTTGTGGAGTACAAGGTTTTGTAGTAAGACCTAACGATTCTCTGAATTTTCTCAGCGTCTGTTATCATGTGCCCCTTTTAATATCTGATTTTGTTAATTTGGATGTTCTCTCTCTGCCTTTTGATTAGTTTGGATAAGGGTTTGTCTATATTGTTGATTTTCTCAAAGAACCAGCACTTTGTTTCATTGATTCTTAGTATTGTTTTCTTTATTTCTATTTTGTTGATTTCAGCCCTCACTTTGATTATTTCTTGTCTTCGACTGCTCCTGGGTGAGTCTGCTTCATTATGCTCTAGAGCTTTCAGGTATGCTTATAAGTCACTAATGTGACCTTTCTCTGTTTTCTTTATGTGGGCAATTAGTGGTATGAACTTTCCTCTTTGCACTGCTTTCATAGTATCCCATAGGTTTGGATATATTTTGCCTTCATTTTCATTGAATTCAAGGAAGACTTTAATTACTTTCTTTATTTCTTCCTTTAACCAAGGGGTGGTTCAAATTAAATGGAGAGAAATTCAAAGTGATTCCACTAAAATCAGGAACAAGACAAGGCTGTCCACTCTCTCCATATCCCTTCAACAAAGCTCTTCAAGCTTTAGAAATATTAATACAACAACAAAAGGTGTCAAGGGGATTCAAATTGGAAAGGAAGTAAAATTTTAATTATTCGCATAAGATATGATACTGAACATAAGTTACCCCAAAAACTCTACCAAAAAACTCATAGAACTGATAAATACATTCAATGATGAGGCAGGATACAAGATAATCTCAAAAAAAGCAGTACCCCTCCTATGCACAAATGATAAAGAAGCTGAGAGGGAAATCAGAGAAAAATCACCTTTCACAATAGGCAAAAATAACATAAAATATCCTGAGGTAACACTAACCAAGAAAGTAAAAGAACTATTTAACAAGAAATTTAAATCTTTGAAGAATGAAATTGAAGAAGATACCAGAAAATGGAAACATCTCCCATGCACTTAGATAGGAAGGATCAACATAGTAAAAATGGTAATCCTACCAAAAGCAATCGATAGATTTAGTGCAATCCCCATCAAAATACCAACACAATTCTTCACAGACCTTGAAAGAACAATAATCAACTTCATATGAAAAAAACAAAAAAAAAAACAGGATAGACAAAACAATCCTCTACAATATAGGAATTGCTGGAGGCATTACCATCCCTGACATCAAGCTTTATTACAGAGCTACAGTAATGAAAACAGCTTGATATTGGCATAAAAATAGAGCCATTGAACAATGGAATCTAATTAAAGACCTGGATATTAATCCACACACCTATGAACAAATGAATTTTGACAAAGAAGTTAAAATTATACAATGGAAAAAGGAAAGCATCTTTAAGAAATGCTGCTGGCATAACTGGATGTCAACCTGTAGAAGAATGAAAATAGATCCATATCTATTGTCATGCATGAAACTCAAGTCCAAATGGATTAAAAACCTCAATATAAATTTGACAGCACTGAACATGATAGAGGAGAAAGTGGCCTTCAATGCATGGGCACAGGAGACAACTTCCTAAATATAACACCAATAGCACAGACAATACGAGCAAAATTAAATGAATGGGACCTCCTGAAACTGAGAAGCTTCTGCAAAGCAAAGGACACAGTCAATAAGACAAAAGGCCACCTAATGAATGAGAAAAGATCCTCACCAACCCCACATCAAACAAAGGACTTATCTCAAAAATATATAAAGAACTCAAGAAATTAGACACTAAAATTCTAAAAAACCCAATTAAAAAATGGGGTACTGAACTAAACAGAGAATTCCCAACAGAAGAATTTAAATGGCCAAAAGATACTTAAGGACATGTTCAACTTCCTTAGCTATCAGGGAAATGCAAATCAAAATGACTCTGATATACCAACTTATACCTGTCAGAATGGCTCAGATCAAAAACACTAATAATAGCTTATGCTGGAAAAGATGTGGAGTAAGGGGAATATTCATCCATTGCTGGTGGGAATGCAAACTTGTTCAATGACTTTGGAAATCAGTATGGCAGAAAATTGGGAATCAACCTACCTCAGGATTAAGTAATAACACTTTTGGGAATATACCAAAGAGATGCCCAATCATACTACAAAATCATTTGTTCAACTATGTTCATAGCAGCATTATTTGTAATAACCAGCATCTGGAAACAACCTAGATGCCCCCCAATGGAAGAATGGATAAAGAAAGTGTGGTACATTTACACATTAGAGCACTACTCAGTGATAAAAAGCAATGACAACTCGAATTTTGCATGCAAATGGATGGAATTAGAAAACACTATCCTGAGTGAGGTAACTCAGACCCAAAAAATGAATATGGTATTGTACTCACTCATAATTGGATACTAGCCAACACTGGCTATTACAAGTAATGCTGCTATGAACATAGTTGAACAAATGCTTTTGTAGTATGA
>PVIU01029519.1:0-17440 GCA_004026605.1 Ondatra zibethicus
TAGGGTTGGCAAGATACTTGGCCCTGGAGGGGATCCCAGGTGTCCACGGGCATGTCCCCAGCTAGGTATTCGGGCAGCAGAGGAGAGGGTGCCGGAACTAGCCTTGTCCCATAGTCACATTGATGATTATCTTGATCACCATTATAGAAATTTCATCCGATGGATGGAGATAGAGACAGAGACCCACATTCACATCAGAACAATGGATTGAGATCCCAAGGTGCAGTTGAAGAGCAGAAGGTGGGAGAAGATGAGTAAGGAAGTTAGGACCGTGAGGGGTTGGTCCACCTACTGAGACAGTGTGCCTGAACTAATGGTAGCTCACCAATCCAGCTGGACTAGGACTGAATGAGCATATGACCAAACCAGACTCTCTGAATGTGGCAGCGAAAGGGGGCGAACGGAGAAGCCATCCACAATGACACCAGGACCTATCTCTTCTGCATGTATTATCTTTTTGGGAACCGAATCTTTTTGGACGCACACCTTCCTAGGCAGGGAGGGAGGAGGGTGGGCCTTGGACTTCCAACAGGGCAGGGCACCATGCCCTCTTTCAAGGAAGAAGGGGGAGGGAGGAGGGGTTGGGGGGTAGCGGGAGGGGACTGGGAGAAGGGGAAGAAATGTAAAATTAATTTTTTAAAAATAAAACAAAAAAATAGTTAACATAGGAAAAAAAAGTATCAGGTAAATAAGAAACGAAGGTTGAATAAAAAGTCATGGTACTTTCACTAGTAAAAAAATATAAAATAAAATGTTTACTTGTTGAGAGTGATGCACTTAGGAACTCTGCCTTTAAAGTATTTAGTTGGGGAAGATTAAAAATACATTATATGGACATTTGCATTAATGTATCGCCCATATGTAAAAGTAAATAAATATTTTTATAAATTGTGTGCAACAAAAATTCCAAAATCTGAACATTAATATTTTGGGGAGCAGGGGCTGAAATTCTTACCAGGGTAACTTGATTTTCTATTGCTATTCTATTCACATCTGAAATGCAGTATTAAAAATGAATTAGCTTAAGTGAATTGTGCTGCTCATATTTCTGTGCAATAATATACAATCTGAAGTGAAGGAGAAAATAGTAACTAAGATTTCTAGATTCTTAAAACAAAGTGCTTACTCTTTTAAATAAGATACCTCATTGATATTGAATTCTGATTAGTAGCTCTTTCCTGAATGTGGGTCCGCATGAGTGTATGCGTTTTGTTCTATTTAATAAATTCAAGAAAGAGAGATCTTGGAATGTATAATTAATTTTTATTTATCATAAATCAACAGAAGAAATTATAGTGACAAACTGGGGAATAGTCAGGTGTTCTTACAGTTTAATTTTATTTGCCTAATTATTCCACTTGCTTAAATATGTGCTGAAAATTAAAAGTGATAAAATATTTATATAAGTATTACCTTTATTTGAACAAAGCAGCTAGTTTTAATGAACCACAATCTTAGGACAATAATCTTGGAAAGTATTAGTAATTTCTGAAAAGATAGAAAATTCTTAGATTGTGGATGATATTGACAAATCTGTCTCACTTTTCAATTAAGTTTTGACAAAGTTTTTTAGTCCTTAGACTTTATTAATTTATTTTAACTCTGCCTGACAACTGTAGACTTTTTTCCAGGTGGAAGAACACCCTTGTGTATTTTCTTTTGAATACCATTTATTTGGTTGCCTAGCTTACTTAGAAGCTGACAGCTCTGATCACTAGGAGTCATTCACTTAAAGCAAGTGTAACCACAATGAGTTTGTACAGCTAAAACTATAAAAAAGGCTGGCACAGTGCCAAGAGTCTTAGGCCATAGTTGATCCTTTAATCTGATAGATGCTTGGTAGAACATTGGTATAGGAGGTCCTTCTGTCTTTGTGTTGAGTCATTGTTTAACAAAGAAACTTCTCTGGGCCCCTGATAGAGCAGAACTTAGGTAGGTGTAGAAGATAGAACTGAATTCTGGGAGGAAGAAAGCAGAGTCAGGTAGAAGCCATGGATCCTCTGCCTGAGACAGACACCAATTAGAATCTTGCCGGTAAGCCACTGCCACATGGCGATACACCGATTAATGGAGATGGGTTAAACTAATATGTAAGAGTTAGCCAATAAGAATTAGAGCTAATGGCCAAGCAGTGTTTTAATTAATATAGTTTCTGTGTGGTTATTTTGGGTGTATGCTAGCTAGGCAGCTGGGATGAACAAGCAGCTCCCTCCCTACAACAGAACATGGAAACTTTCTAAACACATTTAAATACCTTTAAAGTTGAACAACCTGAGGTCTTTTTGTAAGGGCAAAATACTTCCTGCTTAAAGTATATTAATTAGCCTCACGAAATCATGGGATCATTTGTTCAAATAACATCACAAAAAATTAGTAAAATACAGTATTGTCTATTGTATCTTGAGACTGGAGATAGGGATAAAAGCATAAATGAGATTTGGTCTTGTCATTAAATAATTTATAGTCTAGAAAATGAAAGAAGAGCTATAGTTTTTTATTCATGGATGTTTATTAATTATGATTGTTTTATATATACATATACACATACACACATATAAATTTACACATACAACCTGCTGAATGTATTTAGTGTTGTACATTTGAATGTAGTTTGAGTTAAATGGTCAGGATTGGATAACATATTAGGGTGCTTGTCAGTCTATAAAAATTGATTCTTCCTCAGCATCTACTAATTGCCTATAGCTCTTCATCTATCAGTGGAGACTTGTGAGATTGTCCCTGTCCACTTAGCTGTGCCAATTGGTACTGTCATTCTTCAGGTCTTGTTTAGGCATCCCAATTGTTGACATTTCATGGGCGCATTTTCCCTGCTGCATATAGAGGACATAAAGTCACAGAAGTTTTCCTGGTCCTCTGGTTCTTACCATTTTTCTTCCCCCTATTTCATGGTGTTTCCTGAACCTTGGATGTAGGGATTGTGTTGTAGATGTATCAGTGGTTCTCTGCATTTTGACCAGTTGTGCCTCGCTGTAAGAGCGATATTCAGTCGGAGATGTTAGTCTGTATCCTGAAGAGCTTCTATTAATGCCATATTCATATATCCAGTTTCCTGGAAATTCCAATGTCTCACGAATTTTTAGACTATCCTATTCTCCTCCACTGTTCCTCCTGTTGGCCAGTAACAGCAGCACTGCAGTTGCTACAACACAATAACTATTTTCTTTAAATCCTACATGCAGTGTGTCAGGAATACATACTGCCTATACTTCTGTATATATGCAGCAGAATCGGAACCTTTGTCACCACTTCAAGATCAGCCTCTGGGGTCAGAATCCACAAGGTTTCACTTTGATAACTTCAATAGTCTACTAATTGCTATCTCTCTACCCCTCCCCTTGCTCTCTGAGTCTGTCATTCACAAAGGAGCAGCAGAAACCTTCCAAAAACCTAAAACATATTGTATAAGGTCTCTGTTCAAAACATTCCACATCTCTCATTTGACTTAGAGTATTAGTTATAATCCTTCCAATGATCAACAAGGATCTAAATGGTTTGTCTCGGAAAATTATTTTGTTCTCATCTGCTAATTTCTCTTCTATGTTCTTCTCCAGACAGATTATCCCCTTTGCTGTTTTCGCCTTAGGGTTTTCCCATTGGCTGTTCCTTGTGCCTGAAATATGCTATCCAAGTTTTCTATACATGCATTTCTCATTTTACCTACTTTTTGCTCAAATTTCTTCTTAATGAGGACTTCCTTGATCACACTGTTAAAACTGTACCAATTATCCCTTTAAATTCTCAAGTTCCCTTACTTTGTCAAGTCTTTTCCCCATTCCATTCATTTTTTAGTAAGATACCTTATAGTTGGATTCATTTGTTGTATATGTTGTTTATTATCTGGTACATTCTATTTGGATGTATCCTATTAGGGTTCAGGAATCTTTTATTTTTCTTCCTCTCACTGATAAATCCCAAAGGTATGTGCCACATGGTAAGTAGCTCCTAAACATTTCAGAATTAATTTGTAGCTGAAACTATATTTCCAGAATCTAGTTTACAACTAAATTTAACAAATTCTCAATTTATCATATATAGTATGTGTATAAGCATATCAATCTTGGGGCTGGAGTGGTGGCTCAGCAATTAAGAGCACTGGTTTACCTTCTAGAAGACTGGGCTTGAGTCCCAGCACACACACATGGCTCATAACTGTCTAATTCTAGTTCTAGGCCTCCTTCTGGCCTCCATGGACACTGCACACATGTGGTGTACAGTTATATATATTCAGGCAAAACGCTCACACAGAGATAATAAAATAAAGTTAAAAATAATATTTAAAAAGCATCAGTCATTTAAAGGCTTTTTATGGGTCGACAATAATTAGTGTTCATTGGGATGGTAGGACTCATTACTGCTGCCAAGAGCTAGGAACCCAGCTGCCTGTGCTATCTTCTACTTCCCTAGTTTCAGGGTATCCTCTATCTGCACATTTTGTTTTTTCTTCCTCACAGACTTATCATCAAAAGATGGCATCCCAGACTGTTATTTAAGTGCATTCTATATTCTTCCTCAGGCTCATTATACCCTTTTTTCTGTCATAGACCCTCCAGCTACTTCAGTAGGGACTGAGGGTAATGAAAAGCTGAATTATAATGACATCAATTAGAAGATAAACTAAGAACCTAACAGTGTAAACCTTTGCAGAATGATCCAAAGTTGTTGAAACTATATTTTATGACAAAATTGCTTGGAGCAATATCAAATCACTGAAGGAAATATATGTTTAGTGGGTTGGTAAATATAACAAAGGTACTACAAATAACCCAAACATGAGTTTGTGATGATTTGTCTTGTTTCTGCTTAACTGTTACAGGTGTTATGAAGCTCTTCTAGAGTCAGAGCCAGTAAACATTTTCAATAAAGGAACACACAATAAATATTTTAGACTTTGTGGAGCATGCAGCCTCTTTTGTAACCACACAATCTCTTTGTAATAAAAAATAGTCATAGACATATGCAAATGAATGAATATGATTATGATTCAAAACATTTTATTTTCAAAAATAATGTAATTGATTTGGCCCTTGGGCCATAGTTTTCTGACCCAAGCTGTAGAAAATGCATGGGTTCTTAAGGGACACTGACAGAATTAGGTAACATACTGAATGACAGGCCTGGCTGTGTGGAGATCTTATTTGCTAATACTGCATTCAAATTCTGGATTTGTTTTCATTTGCCCTATCCTACTGCGTAAAGGAGTTAACCACTTTCTATCTTTGATTACTCTCTCATCTTAAAGTGACAGAAATCTAACTGCATTTCAGAGGGGAGATGGCAAACTAAGAAACATACACAATATAACAAATACAATGTCAATGACTCCCGCTTTCTTCTAAGAAAGAGATTTCTGTTTCTTTAGGGTAGCCAGCCTCTTCAATGCAATCAGTGAATTCAGCTTTTGCCCTGCTGTCTATATAGAATTTTTAAGAAGAAGAAGAAGCCCCAAACAGAGAATTATTTACACCAGAAATGATATAAAGCTACTGTTAAGTGAAAGAAGGTAATTTGCAAAGAAGAGAGAAAGGGAGCTAAGGCAAATGAAAACAAAAAGAGGAGAAGATCCATCCTTGAGTGAGTTCTAAGGTGAGATTTTTCAAACTTTTCAAGAAGTGGGATTGGATTCAACTCTCCAAACATTGCTTTTGGAGGCTGGCTGGAGAGATCTGGATAGATGGGGAAGGCTCCCAAGGAACACTTCTCTGTGTTATGAGTGCAATTCTCCCGGAACTTTTAGAGAGAATGTAATAAAGATTAAAGGTACAATTTAATTTCACAGTGTAGGATATTGAATAAAACTATTTTATTGCTTGGCCTGTAGGCAGTCTAATTTTATAGAGGTTATGTAAGGTCAATGAGACAGAACTTAATACAGAATAAGAACTCAAAATAATAACTATATAGTCTTTATTGTAGTATTTAAGTCTGATGAGGGGGATATAAGAAAATGGATCATAAAAAGTAGGCTCTTAATCAGAATTTTGTAGGATAAGGAGGTGTTTCATTAGACAGAAGCAGTGTCACTGTAAGCTCAGATGGTAGAGTCAGAAGAGCTAGAGTTTAAGGGCTAGTTGATTGACTTTGATAAATTGCCCAAACTTTGTCTCATATACTTTCCTGTTAATAAGGAAGACAATACTCAATGTATAAGGAGCACTAAATTTGACAACAATAAAGCACTTAAAATAGATATGAAATAAAATTAATGTCACTTTGTATTAGTCAGTGTTGTTTATAGTGTAAATATTTAACCAAACATGTGAAAAACACTAGACTTATCATGTAACATTTATTAATATCAACACTATGAATCATAATTTTAAGCTCCTTTAGGAGCTAACATTCTAAGGTTTTACAATTAAGATTTCTACAGTGGGGACACAAATCTATGAGTCCTAGATGGACTTCAGTAACTAAATTGTAGGGAAAAAAAGCTATGACATATTTTCTAAAATAGTGGCTTTAGAAGCCAGGCAGCAACAAAATCAGAACCATTTAGTTTTAGCACATAGTTTGGAATCTGAGCCATCAACCAGGAACCAAGACCCAGAAAGTTGCTTTTTCTCCTGATTGTGGTTTTTCTGATAAATCCTGCATTATTTTAGATAGAGATGTAAATTCAAAAGAAAGAGAAACAGGGGAGTGTGTCTATATGTATCTTTTCTTAATACAAGAGGGCAGGAGTAAATATGGTCCAATCAAGGTATGGCCTGGAGTCACACATACTTTGTCTATATTTGCTAGCACAGTCATACATATAAATCTCAAAGTAAAATTACATTGACAAGTAGAAAAGTTGAGCCAATGGTAATGTCACTCTGAATATTGGTTCCTTTTGGTGGTACCAAATATTGGAGATTTTTGCCTCTATGTAATTCAGATTTCACTTAAGTACTCTAAACTTTGAATAAATTCAATATCTAAAAGAATTCACTTGAATACTACCTCAAGTACTCCTATCATCTAGCTAGGCCTTCTTTATTTCTTATTTGTTCTTTTTTTTATTTTATTATTAATATTTTATTACTTTAAAAAATACCAATCCAAATTCCCACTCCCTCCTCTCCTCCCAGTCCCTCTACACACCGTCCCATCCTTCCCCCTCCAATCCTAAGAGAGGGCAAGGCACCGGTCCCTGTGACAAGTCCAAGGCCCTCCCTACTACATCTAGGTTGAGCAAGATATACATCCAAAGAGACTAGGATCCCAAGAAGCCAGTACATGCAGTAGAGACAAACCCAATGATAGTCCATGATCCTAGAGAAGCTAAATAACAAGGTGAATCCTTATTTGTTCTTACCATGGAGAATTTTATTATTAAAAGCTTTTGAATCATAAGGTCTGTGTCACTTCTTACATCATGCTCAACTTTCTCCTCTTCAGAGAGTTATTCCTTGATAACACAACTGGCTCTTATACTATTTCTATTTCTTGTGTGATTCTGAGATAGCTGAGGAGAGGGATTTGATGGAGATATAATATTTAGGACTGAGTGTTTCAAGGCCTCTCACTCTCTGTGTAATGTCTCGCTGTGCGTCTCTACACATGTTCCCATCTACTGCAAGAGAAAGCATCTCTGATGATGGTTGGAAAAAGAACTGAGCTATGAGCATATCTTTAGGGGTCATTTAATCACTATACACACACACACACACACACACACACACACACACACACACACACACACACACACACACACTACTATTTTTAAAGCAGTATTATTTGCTTTTTACCCTAGGTCCCTAAGCTATTTATTCTCAGGTTTTTAGTCACCCAAGTAGTGTCAGGTTCCATCTCATGGAGTGGGCCTTAAGTCAAGTCTTACATTGGTTGGTTCCTCCCACAAGCTTTGTGTCACCATTGCCCTAGTATATCTTTCAGTCAGGACACAATTGTAATCAAAGGGTTTATGGCTGGCTTGGTGTTTACGTTTCTCTTTTTTTTTCATATTCTTTTATTTTTCATTCAAAAATTTACACTTCCTCCCCTTCTCCCAGTCCCCTCCCACTCCCCCAATAACCCTCCTCCCCCCCCTGCTTCCTTAAGAGGAGGCAGGGTACCCTGTCCTGTGGGAAGCCCAAGGCCCTGCCCCATCCATCCTGGCCTAAGAAGGTGTGCATCCATATAGACTAGGTTCCCAAAAAGCCAATACATGCAGAAGAGGTAGGTCCCAGTGCCATTATCATTGGCTTCTCAGTCAGCCCCCATTGGCAGCCACATTCAGAGATTCCAGTTTGATCATATGCTCATTCAGTCCTGGTCCAGCTGGATTTGGTGAGCTCCCATTAGATCAGGCACACTGTCTCAGTGGGTGGACCAGCTCCTCGTGGTCCTGACTTCCTTGATGATCTTCTTCTGATAGCTTGCAGAGTTTCTTCCTGTACAAAAGATGCTGAAACATACGGGTAACGGTTCCAGGGAAGCTGTGCTTCCATGAGTTGTGCAGATGCTGCCTTCAGCAATGGGGTCTTGCCATAAGTTGTGAAGAGGGACCCAACCTTTTGATAAAAACTTTTGAATGTGATTGAAGTAGAACTAACTTAACAAAAAGTAAAAATAATGCTCTACAGAAACACAACTGCCTCATGTTCTTGTATTTTAAAAGTAAAACTATTGATTTCATAAAATAGCAGAATAGAATGGTGGTCACTAGAGGACTGGCAGAAGAATAGATGCCAGGGTGATTAGAGAAGGTTTAGAGAATGTGCCAAAGTATTTAGATAAGAGGGCTCACTTTCAGCGTTCTTCAGCATGATGATTGACTATGGCTCATAATTCATTATATATTTATAAAGACTAGAAGATTTGATCATTATGCAGTATCCATACATATTTGACATTGTGTCCCAGAAGTATGTATAATTATTATATCAAGCAAAATGCTGAACAATGCTAAAGTGCTTAAGAACCTGAGACTACATAGGCCTTGGGCCTAGGGTAAAATTCAGTACTATCATTTTGCTAAAAAGAACATATCAATAAAATAACTTCCTTATAATGACATTCTGCTATACCCACAGACCAGAAACTCATTTAGCCATCATAAGAGAAGTTTCCTTCTGCAGTAGATTGGAAATGAATATAGAGACCCACAACTGAACAACATTGAGAGAGTGTGAGACTTAGGCTTACTCAGCCTTAAATGGGATGTCTTTATTAAATCCCTCTCCTCAAGGCTCATGGATTTATGCACAAGAGGAGCTGGAAAGATTTGCTAGAGGTGTTGGATGAGTCCAAGGAAATTGTGTCTTCCAGACACAACAGGGATGACACACATATGAACTTACAGAGACAATGACATTGTGCACAAGACTTGCACAGGTTCAAACCAGACAAAATCCCAAAACTGAGAAAGGGGAAGTGGAAGTGGATACAAAGTTCCACCTCTAACCAAGAAGTTATTTGCAACTGATACTTTTTGGGAAAGAGAACATCATGTTTCTCCAAAGGGGGATCATTGGGTATATCAAACACACTCTAGGGCAGGCCCCATGCCCAGGAGTAAGTGTCCAAACAAAAAACAGACTCGTGTGTGTGTGTGTGTGTGTGTGTGTGTGTGTGTGTGTGTGTGTGTGTGTGTGTCTGCTTTTTGTGTGTTTTGGTACTTTTGACGTATTGAGTTTTCCTTTTTTAAACATTTGTCTTTTGATTTTATGTCAATTTCTATGAGAGAGAGAGAGAGAGAGAGAGAGACAGAGAGAGAGAGAGAGAAATTGTGTAGGTACGGAAGCAGGGAAGATGCTGGAGGAGTTATGAGGAAGGGCAAAAACTACAATAAAATAAAAATTTCAAACCAAGTGCATTAGCCTAGTGTATTTCAAATTGTGATATGCATGTGAATCTTGCTATTTAAAGAATGTAATGAAGTAGGTCTGGAGGCAGGCCAGAGATTTTGCATTTCTTATAACCTCACATGTTATGCTTGCTTCTGCTTGCTTCTGAATCACATTTGAGTATGAAGACCCAGAACACAAGAAGATATCTGCATTGGATAGCAATGACTTTTTATCATTATTCAATGAGTAGACAAGAGGCACAAGAAAAGCCAGGCATATTTACACATATTTTAATCCCAGCACCAGGGATGCAGAGGCAGGTAGATCTCTGTGAGACCAAAGCAAGCATGGTCTAAATAGTAAGTTTTGGGACATCCAGGGCTATGTAGAGAACCCCTGTCTCAAAAAATAAAAACAATCAATCAAACAAGCAAAAACTACAGACAAACAAAACCCACAATACAACACAGATGGATCCGTGGCTTAGAGCTCAAACCAATAATGAAGTTTCATTATGCTTGTTTACAAAAATAGCTGAAATGACAATGTATAAATGCAAGCAACTGAAATAAACTACTAGAGATAAACCTAACAAGTACCTATAGGAAGCGAGGGTGGAGAGGCAAATGGAAACACATTCTAAGAGTTGCCAATCAGAAACAAGCTATAGAACCCTTATGGACTAGTTCGGAAAATGGAACAAATTCCAAAGGACAACTGCAGAATATGACTTCAAGTTGTACATGGACACCCTGAGTTTGGATTAGTGACATCAAGAATAACAGAGATTTTACACTGAAATATGATGTGACCACCAGCTTTCCTAACCTACAGCAGGAAGGAAATCAGGAACAGCTGAGCAAAAAATGAAGGCATCCTTGTTAGAGTACAGGATGGAGAACAGCAATCCACTACTGTGAAGGTAATGGAGAAACCCAGAGTACCTAGGTCCATGCTCCACATATCTTTTATAAAGTCCAGCATGGCTCTGAACTTGACTGATTTGTATTATTTTGTTTTGTTTTTATTCTTGAGAATGTCATACAAGTATACAGTCATGTATTATCATACATCCCCAACTCCTCCAATATCTTTCCAGCAGTCCCCCTCTAATTTCATGTCTTTTTCCAAATACTTGCTATTATAATGTATGGGTAACTAACTATTTTCTGATTATATTTGTGGCCTGATTTACTGGAGGAAATTTTGTGCATGGTACAGTAATCCTGATTAAAAGCTCACAGCAGGGGAGGTCATTGGCCCAACAGCAGTAGTTCTCATGACTCCTTCGGGGTTCTAACCCTTTCACAGGAATAATCTAAGACCATCAGAAAACACAGCTATTTATATTATGATTTATAACATTAGCAAAATTACAGTTATGAAGTAGCAACAAAAATAATTTTATGGTTCAGGGTGTCACCATAACATTGGGAACTGTATTAAAGGGTCAAAGAATTAAGAAGGTTGAGAACCATTTCCCTAGAGTCTGCTTTTGCTATTTTGTTACTTTATAATGTTCTCAAATTGTCTTCTAGACGTTCATAGTTACACTTGTTTATTTCAATACAGATTCCTCTTACCTATAGAATAAATCTTCAGTATTCTAGGGTTTTACTCAAGTAAACTTCCCTTTCCATCTTTCGAGAATTCCCCATGTGCATATAGTCCCTGCTCAGTATACCTATCACAAGTAGATTCTTTGTTTTTATCCAAATATCTCTCATCACTCCATAGTGAATACTATAGAATCACATTTAGCTCAGCTTAATTGATTTCCTCAGTCCCCATCCCCAAATGCCATAACATTAGGGTTTTATGTGATAATATCATACAGAAATTTTGAAAGAATACCAAAGTAGAATACAAAAATCAGGTACAGTAAAACTGTGAAATCTCTAAGAAGTCAATCCATTAGGTGCAAATCAAAGCACATTTGTCTTTAATCAGTGTAGGTAATATGGGAAATTTCCACCCATGAACACAATTCTGAGTGTCAAAATGTACAGAATGATGTGTTGGAGCGTTAAGTTCAGAAGCTGTAGTCCTTTACTCATTTAAGAAGGTAAGTGGATGTTGATGGAAAATTTAGGGTTTTTTTTTCAAGACAAGGTTTCTCTGTGTGACAGCTCTGGTTGTCATGAAACTAACTATGTAGACCAGACTGGCCTCAAAATCAGAGATTCACCTGCTTCTGCCTCCACAATGAACTATGTCAAAGAGATTAAGCCTGGGATGATGCATGCAAGTTTTCTTCAGCTTTACAAGTGTGTGTGTGGGTGTCTTCTAATTTCTTTGTTAGGATGTACATGAAATGAGTGTCTTACACATTGTTAGGCAATGTATGAGATGGGAAGATCATGATAAAATGAAAGCTAAAGAAATGGTTTCGGTATAATGAAAATGTAATAATAGTGATGGTAATAATAAGAGACATCAATTTTTACTTTCTACTTTGAGTCTATGTTAAATAGCTTGCTATGGGAATTCCCTGACTGGGTAGAAAGTGGCTGGGATCCACTCACTATATTTCAGACCACTGGTTTCATTAGGGAAGATGCTGAAAAGACTAGCTGCAAACTCACTCTAATGAGACAGAAGCCTTGCTGAAGGGGAAAGGTACAAGGAATGTTCTGATGTACTCCCCCTTTTTGCCATATGAACTTGATTAACTTGTCATCAAAGAACAAAGAAATAGCAGGAAACAAGAGAATGGAATGTTTATTATTTTTTTTCTGAATACAGCTTAATTTTCACATCATGGAGAAAACTAATCCTTTTCTTATGTCTGTTACTCTGTTGAGAGTGTCCTATGTAGAAAATCAATTACCTTGTCTCAAGTTGGTTTGCCTATTTAATTAACTGAGTAGCTTAATATAGACAAAAGTGATTAAAGCAGTTTGAGAAAGCTTTAAAATTATCATTTATTATATACAATAAAATTTTATCAAAGATTTATCCATAGTAATTATGATATGTGTAGATTTTGTTCCCTTACTCCAATGTTTTATTAGTTATTGAATGTGATTAGCACAGTGGTCATGTAAAAATTAGAAACTAAAATACTCTTGTTATGTTTTAATACATGTAACATAGTATTGTCTGAACTGGAATATTATATTTGATATGAGTTTACAAATTGTTGTATTGCTTTGGCTTAATTCTTGCATTTAAAAATCATTCTATAGTTAGCTGTCAATGGAACAAATTAAAGTAATAATAATTTTAAAGATCAATTTCAGGAATTTACTTTTTATATATGCTCAACATTTTTAGTCATATTTTTAGAGGACTCATTAGAGATTCACATATTCTTGATGAGAAAAGGGGAATAAGATTTTACCAAGAATATATTTGGTATTAAATTATGCAGGTATAAAAAAATTAAGGTAGTAATCTCTATACCCAGCCAGATGCCACACATATTTTTCTAGGGTTGGCCTTGGTGAGTCCACCTGATCCTTCCCCCTAACCTTGCACCTTCCTCAACCTCCCCAAATTTAGTTCAGGTTCTGCATCCAGTTACTTGACTAGTCTGACCATCCATTCTTACAGAGTCCCCAAATTCAACTTTCCATTATATAAATAACCCTAAAAAATTTATATCCAAAGTATCAAACCTAGAGAAAACATAGGGAGCAACACATTGGGCTGCAGAGAAGAATAAGTAAAAGCAAAAGTCTGCAGGAAGAAAGTAAATGAAACTGTAACTATTAAAACACCAAGTAACATTGAGAACACAAATAACAATGGAGAGCAATAATACAATGACTAAAATCAGCACATACCTTTCAATAATAACTTTAAATATTATTTGTATCAATACTCTAATAAAAATGCAGAGAGTTGCTGAATGGATTAGAAAACAATCCATCTCTGTGTTATCTGTGTTTGTGTTGTCTGTGTGGTTTTTTTCTACAAAAAAATAGCTTTAAAGATAGGCAAAAGGATAAACAAAAGTACTTCCATCAGATAGACACAGGAAACAAGTAGGCATTGCTATGCAAATATCAGTTAAAGTAGACAGAACTAAACCTATTGAGAAGAGATAAAGAAGGATACTCCACTCTAACCAAGAGACCAATTCACCAAGAAGATATTATTATCCTAAAGATCTATGGATCAAACTTTGGGACACCCAATTTCATTCTGGGACACCAATAAAACTTCTACTACTGGAATTAAAGACACAAGTTATCATAAAGCCATTAAAACTAGTTGATTTCAGTACCCATTTTTCCATACAAAAAACAGAGTAATAAGATTTAGTTGATATCATACATAAAATGTACTTGACAGATATCTATTAAAAATTCTATACAAACACCAAAGAATACACATTGGACTCAGCAGCACAGGGAAGCTTTTCTACAGCAGACCACATCTGGGACACAAGGAGAATCTTTACAGATTCAAAATGACTTGAATCATTTCCTGTATCCTGTCTGATCACAATGCAATAAAACTTAAAACTTACAGCAAATAAATCTCAAGTCAATATACGAATCATGGAGATTAAACAACTTGTTACTGAATGCTGACTATGTAAAGAAGAAACTAAGAAAGAAATAAAAAATGTGGAACTAACTAAATAAGAATGAAAACACATCACAGAAACCTCTGGTAAACATTACGAGGAGTCTTATGAGATAAACTTATAGCTGTATATGCCTACATTAGAAACCAGAAGGAGCATAAATAAATGAATTAGTGATGTAACTCAAAAATTTGAAAAACAAGAACAAACCAAACCCCCACACCACTAGACGCAAGAAAAAAATCAGCAGAAATTAATAAAACCAAAACAAACATAAACAAAAAATAATACAAAGTATCAGTACATCTAAGAGATGGTTCTTTGAGAAGATAAACATGATCAACAGGCTATTGTACCAACTGGCAGAAAGAAAGAAAGAAAGAAAGAAAGAAAGAAAGAAAGAAAGGGCCCAAATTAACAGAAACAGAAATGTACAGGAAAATATTACAACAAAGACCAAGGAATTGAGAATAATATAAAGGAATAATATAAAAACCTGTATTTCATTCAGTTGGAAAATCTTTTAAAAAATGAACAAATTTTTAGATTCAGTCAAATCACCAAAAATAAACAGAATGTTCACAATCTATGCAGACAAATGAGGACACTGAAACAGTAATAAAACCCCTTTTAACTAAAAAAAAGTCTGGACCCAGATGGATTCACACCAGAATTTTACCAGATCTTTCATAGAAGATCTAAAACAAATTCTTCCTAAAGTATTCCAGAAATAGAACCAGAAGGAGCACCCCCAAACCCCTTCCTTCATGCCACTATCATTGTAAAACCCGGTAAAGATACAACAAAACAGAAAACTACAGGTGAATATCACTGATGAACATACATTAAAAATTCCCCAATAAAATACTTAGAAACAGAATACAGACATACATCACCATGCCCAAGTTATTTTTTGTACTGGTTCAACATACAGAAGTTTTGTATGGTTCAACATACAGAAGTCAATAAATGTAACAAAACAAAACAAAGCACACATATAAATGGACTTAAAGACAAAAATCTCATGATCTCAATAGAAGCAAAAAAAGCCCTTGACAAAATCCATCATGTCTTCATGATAAAAACCATTGAGAGAGGAGCAGTAGATGGAACATTATAAAAGCTGTATATGAGAAACCATGGTCAACTTCATCCTAAATGGAGAAAAACTTGAAGCAATCCCACTGAAAGAAGGAATGAGACTGGGCTACCCAGTATCCCCACTTCTTCTCATTATTGTTCTTGAAACACTAACTGGAAGAAAAAGGCAAAAGAATAAAATCAAAGGATACAAATAGAAAAAAGTTAACTCATACTATCCCTATTTTCAGATGAGATTTTACAGTGTATAAAAGGTTCTAAAAATTTTACCCCCAAACCCTTAGGAACAAACAACTTCAGCATTGTGACAGAGAAAGAGATCATCAACACACTCATATACACAATAGCCTCAAAGAAAATAAAACGTTTAGGAATGAACCTAATCCAGGTAGTGAAGGACGTCTACAAAAAAACCCTGGAATCTCTGAATGTGGCTCTCAATGGGGGCTGACTGAGAAGCCAATGATAATGGCACTGGGATCTATTTCTTCTGCATGTATTAGCTTTTTGTGAATCTAGTCTATATGGATGCATACCTTCCTAGGCCGGAATGGAGGGGTAGGGCCTTGGGCTTCCCACAGGGCAGGGTACCCTGCCCCCTCTTAAGGAAGCAGGGGGAGGGAGGAGGGTTAGTGGGGGAGCGGGAGGGGACTGGGAGAAGGGGAGGAAGTGTAAATTTTTTGAATAAAAAATAAAAGAATATAAAAAAACTTTAAATCTCTGAATAAAGAGATTAAAAAGACACTAGAAAATGAAAAGGCTCCTCATGATTGTGGAATCGTAGAATTAACATTATGAAAATGGCCATTCTCCATGAGCTATTTATTGGTTCAGTGCAATCAATACCAAAATCCCCATCTCATTCTTCACCTAAATAGAAAGACCTATCAAAAAATCCATATGGATTACCAAAGACCCGGGATAGCCAAAGCAAGTCTTACCAACAATAACAATTCTGGACAGATTACAATTCCAGATCTTAAGATATATCCCATAGTTATTATAATAAAAACGATATAATACTAACAAAAAACAGATATGTAGACCTGTGGAACAAAATTGTTGGCCAAAAAATGACTACAGCTAACTGCAACAATCTAATATATGACAAAGATATTAAAACATAACCTGTAGAAAGCAAAGCATCTTCAACATATGATGCTAGGAAAGCAGAATGTCCACATGAAGAAGAATAATGAAATCTGACTTGTACACAACCCCCATCTTAAAAAAAAACTAACTAAAAATGGATCAGAGACCTAAAAGTGAAACACTGAAAGTGCTAGAAGAAAACAAGCAGTAGTATAGGCGTGGGAAATGTCTTTATGAGTTGGGCTCCATTTAACCAGGAATTGAGGCAAATAATTGGCAAGCAGGATCTCAGAAAACAAAAACATTTCTACATAGCTAAAGGCACAATCTAGAAGGTAAAAAGGAAGCTGGACAAATGGGACAGAATCTTTGTCAGCTATACATCTGACAGCGAATTAATTATACAAAATTATATGCATAAAGAACTCAAGGAACAAAGAATCATGAAACAGAACTCAATCGATCAAACAAAAAGAAACAATCAATTTAAAATGGGCCTGGGCGGCTCACACTGGTAGGGCTGTGCCCCCCGGTGGTAAGATCCCCCCTGGCCTCTTTGTTTTAAAGGACACTGCACCTCTACCCCCCAGTACCCCCACCCCTCTTCCCTCAAGATAGCCCTTTCCTCCGTGGGGCTTTGGTAGCCCAGCACTCTCTCTTCCTGCGCTGAGATCGGAGGCGGCTCACACTGGTAAGGTTGTGCAAGTCTGGTGGTAAGATACCCGTGGGCCTCTTTGATCAACAAGACCCTGCACCCCGCCCCTGCAAGATTGCCCTTTCCTCTGTGGGGCATTGGAACCCCAGGAATCTCTCTCCCTGTGCCGAGATAGGAGGTACAGAAGGATCGGAAGTCCAGACAGGACTTCCTCTTCCTGCACTGAGATCAGCTATCCAGAGGGGTGAGTGTGTACAAGTC
>PVIU01029520.1:0-17448 GCA_004026605.1 Ondatra zibethicus
AAGAGTTAATAAGAAGCCTGAGCTAAAAGACCAATCAGTTTATAATTAATGTAGGCCTCTGTGTATTTCTTTGGGACTGAAAGACTGCAGGACCGGGTGGGACAGAAACCTCAGTCAACAGAGGATTCTTCTGTCATTTGAACATCAATCAGCTTCATGGTTGGAGCCCAAACAGTTCCACCGAGAAATATTTTTTAACATATAACAGAATGCCTGGCTAGCCTCTCACTGTTAAAAAGGGGAAGCAGACTCCATTCCTGTTCGGTTGTGTTGTCTTCCCTAGCTATTCCTCTCCTTCTCTGTGTTGGTAAGGAACAAAAAAGACTATTGGTCATGCCCAAAGACATTGGCAGACTACTTAGAACTCAAATGCTGCCTTGTTCTTCTCTGCTTAGGCCCCAAAGAGCTAAATCTCCCCTGAAACATAACAAGAGAATGAATACTATACATAAAACCTGTTTTTTATTTCCTGGGAAATGGGCCTATTGACTGATATGCTCAATTTCTTATCCCAATTGTAAGCCCAGGCATGCAATTAGACACTTCATTGATGAGTTTCCCTATGATAAGATGAATTTCATAGAAAATTTGTGTTGGGTAGTTATATAACCAAATTTACGAGGAAAATATTGAAAAGAGCCATCCTATATGTGAGACATTGAGACAATGTTTTAAATTTAGACAGGGTTGCGATGACTGTTGTTAAGGCCATGGCATCTATGCAAACTCTCCCTTTGAAATAAGTTATGAATGACAGAATTTTGCATATTCATGAAACCAGATTGCAACAGAAGATATCTCTTACTGAGGTCATTTTGTTTCAATAAATCAAAATAGGGCTTAACTTCCAAATTAAAACTTAGTATTTCATGTCTGTATATTAATATTAGGTTTGGCCTTTGTGGAATAAAGCTGCTCTCCCCTAATATTTTAAAGGGTTCTAGTGATTTTCTTTTCTTGGAGTTATTCGCCAAGATGATGGAGGTCTTCTCTGGGAGCTTTTGTACACCAGATGCAGGCGATTCCATCTTAATCTGTGTCTCAAAATACCCTGCCTGCCCAGACAACTGAGTATCTTTCTTTCTAATCCTTCCATATAAATTTTAGTTGACAATTATCAGGAACGGGAATTTACAACCTTACTTCCCCTCTTTGCCACACAGCAGACAAGTTTGAAGAATATATTCTCTCGCTCTCTCTCCCTCCCTCCCTCTCTCTCTCTCTCCCTCTCTCTCTTAAGAAAATCATATTCAAAAATGTAATTTGAGGGGATGAAGAGATGAATCAGCAGCTAAAAGCACTGGCTACTCTTCCAGAGGACTTGAGTTCACTTACCAGCACCCATATGGCAGCTCACAACGGTCTGTGACTCCTGTTCCAGAAAATCAGACATTTTCTTAGACATGCATGCAGGCAAAACACCCATACACAAAAAGTCAATAAAACAAAATTTAAAAAAGAAAGAATATAATTTGAAGAAGCTCGCATGGTTGGTATGACAATGGTGCTAGGTGGTGATGTGTGGGGTTTTGAAGTAAAGAGGACCAGTGTGGTCTTCGCTATGGTGTGCAAAGTTGAGGTGGGATGGTTTCAAGGGCTGAGTGTGGTGATGTAATTATAGACAAGGATAATGTGCTCTGTATCCTAAAAAACAGGAAGAAAGGATTCATTCAAGATGTTTACATAAACAAATGAAGAGAGACATTTAATCTGATTTAAATATAACATAATGTGTGTGTGTGTGTGTGTGTGTGTGTGTGTGTGTGTGTGTGTGTGTGTGTAAGCATCATCTGGCACCCAAAAATAAACGCAAATTTAATGTTTTCATGGATAACAAGAGTAACTATAATTTATTTTTCAAAAGACTGAGAAAGAGCATCTAGACTAAAGGGGAGAAGAAGAAAGAAATCCAGGGCTGGAGTGATGACTCAGCAGTTAAGAGCACTGACTGCTATTTGAGGGGCCCCAGGTTCAATTCCCAGCACCCTCATGGCAGCTCACAACTGTCTGTAACTTCAGGATCCACAACCCTCACACAGACATACATACAGGCAAAAATCAATAAAATAAAAATAAACTTAAGAAAGAAAGAAATCCACCGTGATAAAAAGATGTATTGACATCATACTGTGGTATATACACTAGTACTCTCTCTTCTACCTACAAAAGTGTCTATTAAAATCTGCCTGTGGCTTTGGTGCCTCAGAATTTAGTTGTAGGTATAGGAGGGAAAGGTATAATACTGTGGTTGTTGAGAGACTTAGGGAGGACTAAAGCTAAATAAAATGCAGTGTGATGACACCCAGTAGTGGTCCATGCCCACTGCCACTGTATTGTCTGTCTATCTATCCATCCATATATCTGTTTGTTCATCTATTTATCATTTATCTATCTTGTAACTGGGAAAAAATAAAACTATGAAAACTGAGCTATAATACCATTTATGTAGCCTTTGAAAATAAGGTTCTTACAGCAGTGAACATTAACTCATCAAGCCATGATTTATTTGTATTCAATCAATGGCTGTAATTTCTGACTTGATTGATGGAATCGCTCTCTAGGACCATGTGCTCTATTTCACCCACCCAAAAATATGAACTGAGGCTGAGAAGTGTTTCTTTTTTTTTAAAAAAAGATTTATTTATTATGTATACAGCATTCCTTCCATGTATGCTTGCATGCCAGAAGAGGACACCAGATCTCATTATAGATGGCTGTGAGCCACCATGTAGTTGCTGGGAATTGAACTCAGGTCCTCTGGAAGAGCAGTCAGTGCTCCTAACCTCTGAGCCATCTCTCCAGCCAAGTGTTTCTTATTATGAGCTACATCCCTCCCTTCATCTCTTGGATAGGGCTTCCCCTGCCTAAACATTTTGGCCCTTTCATCAACACAACACAGTCCAGGGTACAGTTCTCCTGATAAATGACAAAGATTCAGTTAGAGCTATAGACACTGAACAGGCTCAAATTTCAAACGTTTGTATATAAATCAATTATTTTCAACTGTGGCAGCATTTTCCCCCATTGAAACTATGCTATAAATATATAGGCGACTTCATAAATCTTTGACCTAAACAATCTTTAAAATATATTATCTTCACCTTGTAGGATAGATTTTTCCCCCTTCTTCTGAACTTGGCATATATTTAGCTAGGTCAATCGGATTGAGCCTTTGATATTATAACTCAATCCATGGAAGGAGATATTATTTGATAAATAAACTGGGATTGGTACAATGAAAAGGCACACACTAGAAGTGGTGTAGGACCTTTCTACATAATCCACCTTGGAGGATAGATTAAACCATAGTGAGATATTTATCATGCCCCACTGCCCTTCACATACAATTGAGTTTAGGCTAAACACAAGTGCAGGATGCTGAATGAAAGCAAGGCAGCAATATTGAGAAATGGGTAATGGAGAAGAGGCATGCTCAAGGAAGAAGATGGTTGATACTATTGTTAAGTGCTGTTAGTATGCCTGTGAGCAACTGATGGTCAGCAGAGTTAAAGGATAGCACTGTACTCTAACATGTGGGCCTGCTTGTTGGGGTTTCAGTTCCCACAGCTGGTAAGACCCAAAGAAATTCACACAGAGTCTATATTAATGATAAACTGATTGGCCCATTAGATCAGGCTTCTTATTAACTCTTGCAACTTATATTAACCCATTATTCTTATCTATGTTAGCCACATGGCTTGGTACCTTTTTTGGCAGGGCAGGTCACATCTTCCTTCTTCCATGTCTGGGCAGGACTCCAGAGGGAGCTTCCCTCTTCCCAGAATTCTTCTATTCTCATTGACCCGCCTCTACTTCCTGTCTGGTTGTCCCACCTATACTTCCTGATTGGCTACTGACCAATCAGCATTTATTTAAAACATAATTGACAGAATACAGAATTGTCCCACACCACTGTACAATTCCTGCCAGAATAGTAGAAAGGTACTAAGAAAATACATTTAGACCTGGGGCTTCTCTGGAGCTTCCATACCTGGGTGAGGGAGGTCTCATGTCAGATAGAGGAGTGACACTCTGAACCCTTTAGTTCAGACAGAAGCACTGAAGAATTAACAGCAAGGGGCAATCATGGACAGCAGAGATTAGTAGGGATATGTAGTAGCAGTCAGAATCCTACAGTTTATACAAAAATTTACTCCAAGGAGCATTTTGGTGTTTCCCACTGTGTAGACCCCTTAACCTAGGCTTCATGAGAAAATATACAGAAAACTCCTGAGGTTCTGATTCATCTGAAATCATCTCTGACAGATGGGCTGCAGACATTTTCCAATGAGGGCCCCAAGAACTTTTAGGGTTACAAAAGCAAAAAAAAAAATACCTATACCTGCCAGCAGTTTCATTTGCCAGATTTAAGAAACTCAGAGTAATTTGTTTATAAAATTAACTCTATAAATACAGCTTAGGACATATCCTGACAACTGTTCATTACAGTTCTTGACACTGATATTATTTGGGGCCCTTCTGCAAGTGAAAAACAGTTGGCAGAGTTTGAGGTATGAGGAATTATAATTCCTGTCAAAATAGGAGAAAACTACTGAGGAAACATACTTAGCCCCGGGGCTTCTTTGCAGCTAAGTTTCCAAACTTCTTAACTCTAGAACTTCTTAACCTTTTGGCAAAAGGGGAGGCTGAAGGAGAAAGAACTGCCCTGAAAGCTTTGATCACACTAAATCCAAATGTGAAGAGATTGCTTTTTCTCTTTCTCTGTCTATCTTCCTTGTTCTCTCTCTCTTTCCCTCTCTCTCCCCCTTTCTTCCTTCCTTCCTTTTTTCTTTTTTTGGTAATTTATACATGAGAAGAACGATATTTCCAGCTAGATTATTGGTTTACATTAAGAGGACCCCAGATCTGGGTGTTGGTGTCCTGGAGACCACATACAATGTCCCTAGACCATGCTCCTGAGGAAGATGGAAATGAGGTACAAATCTGTGAAAATGGCTGGAAATCAGCTCAATCAGACTTCAGCTGTAAGAATGCCAATAATACCCTCACGTATGAAGGATCAGTTTCTCATAGCTCCAAAATCATTGTTTTCCTCAATATCTTTATTCAACACTTATCCCACCTAAACTTGGGAAACCCCATGATTTCCCAGGAGGACAATGTCCTGCCATTGGTCATCAGTCTCTCATCATTTTAGAGCCTTTCTCCTGGCCAAGTCTCAGGTCACCACTGGGGCATAAAGTGTAGCATCTTTTAGACCTAAGTAAGGGACGTCATTGGACTCTGTTTCTCAGGCACAAGGTTCTCCTGAAGTTATTGTGCTTGTTTTTACTAGAGGATTGGGAATAATGGATTGAAATGACAACACAGAAAAATCATTTAAAGTCAAATATCAATATCATTGTCCTTTATGCTGGAGTCCTAGAGAGCAGAATCAAACACAGAATTTAGTGTGCAGGATGGAGTGCTCTTGTGACCTAAGCTGTGGAAAGAAAGATAACAAGCCAAATATATACCCTAGACTATACTTGATCTCTTAAAAAAGGAAACCAACTCTTGCTATACTAGCTTCATGGATGTACTGAGAAGATATCATTATGTTAGCTGAAATAAGTCAGAGGCAAATCAACACTTGTCGCACAGTCTCATCCACATGTGGAATGCCAAAAGGTTAAATGTTTAGTAGTTCCCAGGGACTGGGCTTACAGGACAAAAATAAGAACATCCGCTGAGCAGACAAAGTTTAGTTTTAACCTCTGGAGAGATATGAACAGGATGATTGTACAGTATACTTAATATGCATATTCTCTGTAGCACACCCAAAGATGAGTCCATAATATAAGTATAGGTTAATTAGTGTTGCTGGAGAATCATTTCACAATGCATGCTTTTATTGCAATATTGCATCATACACTTTAAATATAACAAAGGCCGAAAATACCTCAATCAAAAAGTAATTCTTTTGATTTGAGGGAGGGTGGCAAAGAAGGGGAGTGACTAAGAACAAAGTGTAATTGCATACATGCATGAAAATGTGGTAATGAAATGCATTACTGTGGATGCTGCCAGATTAAAATAATTTTTAAATGAATTTTTAAAAAATTAAAATTATATTTTCCCTTGATAATGTATTTTCTTACTGATTCTTTACTTACACTGAAATGTTGTTTTCTTTGCCTACATTAAATTATAAATAGAAATAATGGGTCAAGAAAGAGTCTCCCTTTTCCAGAGCAAATGTAAACAATTTTGTATGTATGTATAAATTTATTTTTATCCTTCTTATGATGAACAAATAATAAATGAAATAAGGGGGCTGGAGAGATGGCTCAGAGGTTAAGGGCACTGGCTGCTCTTCCAGAGGTCCTGAGTTCAATTCCTAGCCACCACATGGTGGCTCAAAACCATCTGTAATGAGATCTGGTGCCCTCTTCTGGTCTGCAGGCATACATGGAGGCTGAACACTGTGTACATAAATAAATAAATCTTTAAAAAAATAAATGAAATAAGTTCTCACAATCTTTTAATGATATGAGTGTCTCATTTACTTATGTGTGTATTTTATAATTATATATATAATATTTCAATAAATGATTAGACATTTTCAGTGACTAAACTAATCCACTTAATTCTTCTCTTCCTCATGTATATAGACATTTCCTCAAAACATCTGAACTAGTACATTATAGATATACTTTCTGGATCCAGGAATGATTTTAGAAGTACCAGAAATACTTACCAATACTACATTTCACAAACAGGTTGAAGAATATGAACAGAAAATACATCAACCATTTCTGAGGTTGCACCCTGAGGTTCCAGCTTCTGTGTATGTAACACATCTTGGAGTCTACATAAACCCTCAATGTAATCCCCATTATATGGATGAGGGATTTAGAGCTCAGAAGTATTAACTTATTTCCTCAAAGTAGTAAATATGTTTAATCTGAAACTCACAAACCCACAGCAACATCGGGCTTCACCCTTTCTACCACAATGGACCACAGTAACTTGTCTTTAAATAGTGAATACACTTGAGCCTTGGAAGGATCACTTTAGCCTTTTCAACCTTTAGTATCTCACCTCTTAATTATTTACATCTATTTATGCTACAAAATGTATGATGTACTGACACTGGGCCAGTTGATCTTGTATGTATGCTCAGATAGTTTATTTTGAGAAAAGAGAAAACTTGACTCTGGGTAATTTTTCATGTCATCCAGTTCTACTTTTAACTTCAAACCTACATAGATATATGGGCTAAAAGTCCTGGTAGCATCTCAAATGTCTGTTTTCTTTTCATAAGAAAGTAAAATGAAATTATTCAAAGTCTGGAAGGAATTTTATGTTGGTACAATAAATTGAGAGAAAATGTGAATCCATTCATTTCCTACCTTAATTGAAAGGACACCTGCAGGTTTTATTGATTAGGCATCTTAGCAATAAGTCTGCTTCCTTAATTAGTTCTCTTGCAATTACATGGAGATTAATTTTCACCCAGAGTATCAAATCATAGGAATCAAATAAAAATATTTATTGAGTGTCTACTGAGTGTGAGACACTGTGAAATGAAAATTAGAAAAAGCTAATGAGGTCATCCTGCTGTCCTCCATTTAAGGATGCTGTTTGTCTTTTCTGATATTCATTCTAGGTCCCTGTTGGTTATAAATTGATTATGTAAGGAATTTTTCCATAGAACTTTGTTTTTCCAGATGATCATGGATCCTTTATCCACCTGCATGTAACCCTCCTATTCTCGCCTACAAATCTTCCACTATTTGGATACCCTTAAGATGAACACATGGTAAAGACACATACTGCTTTTCTTTCTCCAATTCTGTTACCTATTCTGGTTATAGTTTTCTGGTTTTCACATTGAAAATCTCTTTACATCATTCCCAGCCAAGGAGCATAAAGAATCCAGTATGAGTCCCACAATCTAGTAGAAATCATCAAACCCAAGCATAATTTGGCATAGCCTCATCCACTGTGAATGATTTCATGATGAACACATGATCTCTGAAACCTTTTCTGTTTTGTTTTGTTTTTTTGTGGGGGGGGAATCATTGAGCCCTGTCTGTTTGTTATAATTGTGTCTAAGTAAGTCTGGGTCTTCTGAAGGTCACTATGTGGATAAATTCCATCATTGTGGGGAGCCAAGGAAGCCTTGAGTGAGTATGTAAGGAGTGGAAGAGTCCTGAGAGAATACATGCTATTGACAAGGCCCAATGCCTCAAACCCATAGGAGCTATCAAAGCCTTCCTCTGGTCAGTGTGTTGATATTAGCAGTGTGTGCAAAACCTAGTAATTGCAGATTCTTCCTCCTGGATGTTTACAGTCTTAGTCTATTCCCATACAGGGATCACCACAGAGACTAGCTAACCTCCCCTCTCAGACTGTACGTTGATAAGGTGGTTGAGGTTCTGTGTAGCTGCATAGTTGGTATCATTCTGACAGTACGAGCCCAGCCTACCCAATCCCAGCTTTTCTGTACGTGTGTCTTTGTTTCTGTCCTATCTTCATTCCCTTGTTGTGCCAGTCAGGTTTCCATAGTAACACCATCCTGGATGCAGCATAACTGTGTGTGAGATTAACACAGGGAGAGTAGAGACGAGGAAGCCAAGAGGAAAACTAAAGAGCAGGCCCAACTGCTGCCATTCCAACCTTTGGTTGGAAACAGACTCTGGAGTGTTCTAGTGCTTAAAGTCACAAATTGCCATGCTGAAATAGTGAACCCAAGCTGGGCTTCTTTACTTATAATCAAACATGTGCAATGACACATTTCTCCTTCCAAATACAATGGAAGGAGGAGACAGCAATTGCCTTGGTTGTAATTTATATAATTTTTATATAAAAGCCCTTGCCCTGTAATTTACATAATATCTCTCAGATAAGTTTTCTTGCCTTAAGCATCTTCACTAAGGGACTAAGTGGGAATTGAATTTGAGAAATCTTGTGTTTAGCCTTTCTTACAATTGTTTATGAATTCGAGATCTTCCCAGAGCACCTGAAACAAGGAGCACAGGAGATGTGTTCTGCCTTGGGATCTTATTTAGTGTTTCTAAATTGTCCTAGTCTTTTCTACTTATTATTTATGAAATAACAGCAGCTGTCATGTGATACTTAATACAGCAAGACTATAATTAAGGACTTTTCAGAGTCCAGTAAGGTGTTGACTGATTCCTGGAGTATGAGTCCACTTGTCTTCACCAGCCATAATTAAATGTTAAGTTTTAGAGTGTGCTTCACAAGGAGACAAAATGAAAGGTTGGTCAAAAGGTTCTGATGACTTTTATTCAACTTGTCTAATTGTGCCAATAAATCTCAGAGAGTTCTACCTTCATCGTCAAGCTTGACATCAGGTATACTAGAACATCCCAATTATGATTTAAATGACTTATGACTTTTCTGGAACAGTGGTTCTTTCCCCCAGAGTCCTCATTTTTAATCATTAGTGGCATAAATACCTCAAAGCAGAGGAACCTTGACTATCATTGTGTCTGCCAGTGGTGTTATACTTGCATGCATAAGATCATGACTTGGTGGATTTAGCACTGTGGAGACAGAGTCCAACCATAACCCTGCACTCCCTCTCTCCTTGACCTTAAGCAAACTGTCTCGCTTTTCAAGGTCACTTTCCTTGAGCATGTAAATACTCCTTTCAGGGTTGCTAGACTTAGGGTAATTATACAGCAAATACATAGCACAGAGCACAGCTCCTAGTATGTCAAAGACATGCAGTGAGTAGTGCATCTCTTTGATTAAGTCAAGGTGTTAGAACTGAGGCCAACTATGAATACAACTCTGCAGATTCCTCAACAACAGTGTGGTATCACATCAAAAAAAATCAGACACTTCTAGAAGCTTTTGGTTTGTGCTCCAGTGTTCATCCTGCTTGACATAACCTTCTGAGACATTCTGGACCTTTCGACGGGTTCATGTTTAGTTCAGACTGGAATTTTGAGTTATTTGAAGCCAAAATGTATTTTATATGGGATGCCTTGGTTAAATGTAAAATATTTGACAAATCTGTCATCATAAAAGATTGGGAGGAAAGCAGTTAGTGGGAGTTTGAAAAAATAATGAAGAATTTGAGGGAAATCAGACAGCAAATAGGAGCTTGTAATCTATCACAAAATTCTCAGGATCTTTACCCAAATTAGTGTCAATTTTATCTGAGTTATGAAATATGAATGCCAACAGTATCTCATTTCAGTCTGAACTATTTTCAGTCCTTAAAAGGAATTCTTCAGTGCCACTATAGTTCACAGATTCAGATTGCAAGGTGACCTTGTTTTCTTTATCAGTATGATCTGATTTTATCAGATGTTTAGCTCTGCCAGGCATTGTGCTGAGTATTTTACACGTTGCTTTTGTCTACACATGCTGTGACTTCTTGTATCAAGGACTACTGACTTCCCTGCTTTACAGAGGTGGACAACTGAAGCTCAGGAGGGGAAGAACCATTGGCTGTGGAAAATGGCAGAGAAGCATATAAATAAACCCTGGTTGTCCACCTCCAAAGCCATAGACAGGAAACACCAAGCCACCCACTGAGTTTCAGATGAGGCCTAAACAGAAACTGAAAACAGCCCTTCTTTCCCCTGTAATGGTCCCTCAGTGCCACTCACTCTCTGTTTCATCTGGTCTCCCACATAGCAGCCATTTGATTCTCAATTGTCAGACATTTGAAAAGTTAAGGAAGGGTGACGCTATCACTAGTTGATTTTAAAGTAGGAGAAAGAATGATTCTAGGTCTGAAAATCATGTCCTCCACCATAAAAATAATAGCTGTCATTACTGAATGCTTTCTCCTAGTGGCTAGAGTGATGTCTAGTGGCTCTGAGATGGAATCACCCGGTGGGAGCTGAGGCGTATACATTTGAAGTTACTTCAGGGAGGTCACTCTGAGTAACTGTGAAAAGGGGGCGATAGACTTGACAAACTCCTGTCTTGAGAATGAAGCTGCTGCATCTAAGCTCCTTCTTTCTTCTCCTTTCCTTTCTTAGGGTCTTTCTACATAGCCCTGGCTGCTCTGGAACGCTCTCCATGTACACCAGGCTGGCCTCAGACTCACAGTGCTCTGCCTGACTCTGCCTCTGAAGTGCTGGGATTAAAAGCAAGGGCCTCCACACCTCTCTATGTCTTAAATTTTTTTAAGATGTATTTGATTGGTGCGTACACTTGTGTCTGTGTGAGTGCTGGCCATGTGTGTGGCAGTGCCTGCAGAGACCAGAAGATGGAGTCATATACTATGGAACTGGAGTTACAGAAAGTTAGAAGCCACCTGCTGTAGGTGCTGGGAACTGATCTTGTTGGATCCTCTGCAGATGCAGGAAGCATATTAACTGCTGAGCCATCTCTCCAACCCTGTCTTCAGTTTTCATATGCGGCTTATATGCTTTTTATTCACTTAACTTTATTAGATAAGTACCTTGAAACATCATTTCTTTCTTCTTCTGCCTATTTCCTTTCCCTTTCCTACAAGGTGCAGTATAAAATAAGCCACACAGAAAAAGCTGAGAGACAGGGTCACTCCATGAACTCTCCCAGAGTGGATGGGTGTTTGAGAGCTACACAATACTGCTGGCCACATTTCTTCTGTCCTGCTGCCTGTGTTGATCAACCCTCTCCTATGAAGAAGCCCCATAAACCTTTCAAATCTATGGTGAGCTCTTCACTGGGTTTGTGGTTTGTTTATCAGGGTGGGTTGTTTTTTGTCTGTTTTGATATATGTTGGACCGACATGACTATCTTTGAGTGCATGAGTTTACTAAGAACAAGGGCTGCTCTGGGTGAATCCCACTGGAAATAGTGGAACTTGGACTTCCCATTCTTGTGGTGTGAGTTTCCTCTTATAACAATTAAAAATATAACTATTTATCTTTAAGCTGGCCTGGTTATTTCCTGAATCAAGCTAAATTCAACACTTGGTGCCCAACATGGGGCCACTTGATTCTTTGGCAGATTTGTCCAAGCAGTAATTTAATAAATTCAGTTTCTGGAAATCAGCCTGCTTCTGGGCTGAGGCTTCGGGGGAAGGGTCAGGACAGGGCTACAGGGGTCCCCTTGTCCCATGGAGCAGAGCAGAGCAGAAAACTTTCACTAAGCCCGCCCTTTTGACTGTGAGTTCCTGGGCCAGCAAGGAGCCCTGATCCAGTGCTGGTGGATACACCCAGACAGAGGGACCAAGCCACTGAAACTCTCCTGAACACATTCGAAGGAAGAGATGGGCAGACACCAATCCAAGAATTTATCCAACAACCTGAAAAGCAACATGATAACACCAGAAACCAGCGAATATGCAACAGGAAAACCTGAGCAACCTATCCCAGAAGAGAGAAATTGACTTTAAACGTGACATTATGAAAGTGATAGAGTCCTTTAAAGAAGAGGTGAAAAACTCATTTAAAAAAGGGATGAGAAAATTATCAAAAAGTTAGAAGAAATGAATAAATGCCTCAAAGATATCCTAGAAAACCAAGAAAAAGCAATCAAACAGGTAACAGAAACAGTTCAAAACTTGAAAACTGAAATGGAGGCAATGAAGAAAACGCAAACCAAGAGATGGCGGGATATGGAAAATCTGGATAAACCAACAGGAACCACAGACACAAGTATAAACAACAGAATACAAGAGATAGAAGAAAGGATCTCAGACGCTGAAGATACGATAGAGAAAATAAACTCGGTCGTTGAAAAAAAACAACAAATCCAACAAATTCGCAACACAAAACATACAGGAAATCTGAGACACCATGAAAAGACCAAACCTAAGAATAATAGGGGTAGAAGAAGGAGAAGAATTCCACTCCAAAGGCCCAGAAAATATATTCAACAAAATTATTAAAGAAAACTTTCCCAACCTAAAGAAGGATATTCCTATGAAGGTTAAAGAAGGATATTCCTATGAAGGTTCAAGAAGCATACAGAACACCAAATAGGCTGGATCAAAAAAAAATCTCCTTGCCATATAATAATCAAAACACAAAACATACAGAATAAAGAAAGATTACTTAGAGCTGCAAAGGAAAAAGGCCAAGTAACATATAAAGGTAAACCTATCAGAATTACATCTGACTTCTCTATGGAAACCATGCAAGCCAGAAGGTCCTGGATAGATGTGCTGCAGAAACTAAGAGACCATGGATGCAAGCCCAAACTACTATACCCAGCAAAGTTTCTTTCACCATTGATGGTGAAAACAAGACATTCCAGGATAAAAACAAATTTAAGCAATATATAGCCACAAACCCAGCCTTACAGAAAGTACTAGAAGGTAAACCACAACTTAAGGAAGCAAATAATTCCTTATGGGTTATGTAATAACCCATAATAACACAGACATCTAATAACCCTACACCAGCTCAACTCAAAGAAGGGAGACACACAAACCCTACCACCAAAAAGAAAATAACCGGAGTTAACAACTGCTGGTCATTAATAATGCTTAAAATCAATGGACACAACTCACCTATAAAAAGGCACAGGTTAAGAGAATGGATACAAAAACAGGATCCGACATTCTGCTGTTTACAAGAAACACACCTCAACCACAAAGACAGACATTATCTCAGAGTAAAGGTTGGGAAAAGGTTTTTCAAACAAACTGCCAGAAGAAACAAGCAGGTGTGGCTATACTAATATCTAACAAAATCGACTTCAAACTAAAATCAATCAAAAGAGACGGAGATGGACACTTCATACTCATAACAGGAAAGATTCATCAAGATGAAGTCTCAATCCTGAATATCTATGCCTCTAATATAAAAGCACCCACATACGTAAAAGAAACATTACTAGAACTCAAAGCACACATCAAACCCCACACACTAATAGTAGGAGATTTCAACACTCCTCTTTCACCAATGGACATGTCAACCAGACAGAAACTTAACAAAGAAATATGAGAACTAACAGATGTAATGAATCAAATGGATTTAATAGACATCTATAGAACACTCTACCCAAACAGGAAAGATATACCTTCTTCTCAGCATCTCATGGAACCTTCTCGAAAATTGATCACATACTTGGTAACAAAGCAATCATCCACAGATACAAAAAAGTTGGAGTAACCAACTGTGTCTTGTCAGATCACCATGGAGTAAAGTTAGAATGTAACAACAATTCCACCTCCAGAAAGCATACAAACTCATGGAAACTGAACAGTCAACTACTGAACCACTCCTGGATCAAGGAAGAAATAAAGAAAGAAATTAAAGTCTTTCTTGAATTCAACGAAAATAAAGAAACAACATACACCAACCTATGGGACACTATGAAAGCAGTGCTAAGAGGAAAGTTCATAGCACTTAGTGCCCACATAAAGAAACTGGAGAAAGCACACATTAGTGATTTAACAGCACACCTGAAAGCTCTAGAAAAAAAAAAGAAGCAGACTCACCCAGGAGAAGTAGAAGACTGGAAATAATCAAACTGAGGGCTGAAATCAACAAAATAGAGACACAGAAAACAATCCAAAGAATCAATGAAACAAAGAGCTGGTTCCTTGAGAAAATCAACAAGATCGAAAACCCTTATCCAAACTAATCAAAAGGCCTTCTTTTGATCAGAAATGAAAAGGGGGACATAACAACAGACACTGAGGAAATTCAAAGAATCATTAGGTCTTACTACAAATGCCTGTATGCCACAATATTGGAAAATATACAAGAACTGGACAGTTTTTTAGATAAATACCATATACCGAAATTAAATCAAGACCAGGTGATCAATTTAAATAGCCCTATAAGTCGTGAGGAAATAGAAGCTGTCGTCAAAATCCTCCCAACCAAAAAAAAAAAAAAAAAAAAATCCAGGACCAGATGGTTTTACTGTAGAATTCAACCAGAACTTCCAAGAAGAGTTAATACCTATACTCCTTAATGTGTTTCACATAATCAAAACAGAAGGGTCATTGCCAAACTCATTTTATGAAGCTACAATTACCCTGATACCAAAACCACACATGAAGCAACCAAGAAAGAGAATTAGAGACCAATCTCACTTATGAACATTGATGCAAAAATTCTCAATAAAATACTGGCAAACCAAATCCAGGAACACATTTAAAAAATCATCCATTATGATCAAGTAGGCTTCATCCCAGAGATGCAGGGCTGGTTCAACATACGAAAATCTATCAATGTAATCCAGCATATAAATAAACTGAAAGAAAAAAACCATATGATTATTTCATTAGATGCTGAAAAAGAATTTGACAAAATTCAACACCCCTTTAAGATAAAGGTCTTGGAGAGATTAGGGATACGAGGATCATATCTAAGTATAATAAAAGCAATATATAGCTAGTCAACAGCTAACATCAAATTAAACAGAGAGAAACTCAAAGCGATTCCACTAAATAAGACAAGGCTGTCCACTCTCTCCATATCTCTTTAATATAGTGCTTGAAGTCCTAGCAATAGCTGTAAGACAAAATAAGGAGATCATGGGGATTCGTATTGGAAAGGAAGAAGCCAAACTTTCGTTATTTGCAGATGATATGATTGTGTACATAAGTGACCCCAAAAACTCTACCAAAGAACTTCTACAGCTGATAAATACCTTCAGTGAAGTGGCAGAATACAAGATCAACTCAAAAAAATCAGTAGCCCTCCTATACACAAAAGATAAAGAAACAGAGAGGCAAATCAGAGAAACATCACCTTTCACGATAGCCACAAATAGCATAAAATATCTTGGGGTAACACTAACCAAAGGAATTAAAAGATCTATTTGACAAGAACTTTAAGACCTTGAAGAAAGAAATTGAAGAGGATACCAGAAAATGGAAGGATCTCCCATGCTCCTGGATTGGGAGAATCAATATAGTAAAATGGAAATTCTACCAAAGGCAATCTATAGATTCAATGCAATCCCCTTCAAAATCCCAACAAAATTCTTCATAGACCTTGAGAGAACAATAACTAACTTTGTATGGAAAAACAAAAAGCCCAGGATAGCTCAAACAATCCTATACAATAAAGGAACTGCCAGAGGCATTACCATCCCTGACTTTAAACTCTATTACAGAACTACAGTAATGAAAACAGCTTGGTATTGGCATAAAAACAGAGACATTGACCAATGGAATCGAATCGAAGACCCAGATGTTAATCCACAAACCTATGAACACCTCATATTTGACAAAGAGGCTAAAATTATACAATGGAAGAATGAAAGCATTTTTAACAAATGGTGCTGGCATAACTGGATGTCAACCTGTAGGAGAATGAAACTAGACCTTTATCTATCACCATGCACAAAACTCAAGTCCAAATGGATTAAAGACCTCAATATAAATCCGACCACACTGAACCTGATAGAAGAGAAAGTGGGAAGTAGCCTGCAATACATGGGCACCGGAGACCACTTCTTGTGTAAAACCCCAATGGCACAGACAATAAGATCAACAATAAACAAATGGGACCTCCTGAAACTGAGAAGCTTCTGTAAAGCAAAAGACACAGTCATTAAGACAAAAAGGCATCCTACTGAATGGGAGAAGATCTTCACTGACCACACATCAGACAAAGGTCTGATCTCCAAAATATACAAAGAACTCAAGAAACTAGACATTAAAATTCTAAATACCCCAATTAAAAAAAGGGGTAATGATCTGAATAGAGAATTCTCAAGGGAAGAAATTCGAATGGCCAAAAGACACTTAAGATCATGTTCAACTTCCTTAACCATCAGGGAAATGAAAATCAAAACAACATTGAGATACCATCTTACACCTGTCAGAATGGCTAAAATCAAAAATACCAACGATTGCCTATGCTGGAGAGGATGTGGAGTAAGGGGAACTCTCATCCATTGCTGGTGGGGATGTAAACTTGTACAAACTCTTTGGAAATCAGTGTGGTGGCTTCTCAGGAAATTGGGAATCAACCTACCTCAGGATCCAGCAATAGCACTCTTGAGAATATACCCAAGAGATGTCCAATCATAGTACAAAAGCATTTGTGCGACTATGTTCATAGCAGCATTATTTGTAATAGCCAGAACCTGGAAACAACCTAGGTGCCCCTCAATGGAAGAATGGATCAAAAAAGTGTGGAATATATACTCATTAGAATACTACTCAGTGGTAAAAAACAATGACATCTTGAATTTTGCATGCAAATGAATGGAAATAGAAAATGCTATCCTGAGTGAGGTAACCCAAACCCTAAAAGATGACTATGGTATATACTCACTCAGTAGTGGACCCTAGCCATAAAACAAAGGACACTAAGCTTATAGCTCACAAACCCAGAGAAGCCAAATAGCAAGGTAAACCCAAAGAAAAACATATATAGATCCTCCTGGAAATTGGAAGCAAACAAGATCGCCAGGCAAAAGTTGGAAGCATGGGGGCGGGGAGATAGGTGGAGGTGGGGGGGTGGGCGAAGGGGAGAGGGGGATGGAGAAGGGAGATGGAAGTACTGGGGAGAGCTTGGGGAGTGGGAGGGTGGAGATGGAGGAAAGGTGAATATT
>PVIU01029521.1:0-17442 GCA_004026605.1 Ondatra zibethicus
CGCGCGCTCTGGAGCCCGCTGCTGCCACCTGCGGGCGAAAAGTTGAAGGAGTAAACATGCTGGAGCAAGTGATGGGGTTCAGAAAAGGGTGTTGCTTTTGCAGCCACATCAGCTATGGAAAGCATCCCTAGTCTTGCTACCGAATGAGGGTATAGTGTTGAGATCCATTTACTCCAATAAAGCCCACGGACCTAAAAAAACCATTGGGTTTTTTAAACTCAGGAAGATATCCAGAGATATGTCTTGATAGGATTTGGTTACTCAGAATTTAGCCTCTTGCTTTGAATAAGCTGTATGAAGCTGCTATAATACTACTAGAAAAAAATACTACAAGCCTCAAAATTTCTCTCTAATTTGATTTGAGTATTATTGACACATTTTCCCCCATCTGACTACAAGAGTCAGTCTCAATGTGAATAGCAACATGACCTTTGTAAAATAGCTCTGATGCAATATTATATTTCCTGTCATATGTTATTAGTGTTTGTATTCTCCATTTCACTGGTCTTCACCTCTCTTCTACATGCAGGAAATAACTTTTGCCAATATGATCACATACATGTTATGATGCATTACAGAGTAAGTAAATGTATTTGTCTACCATTTTCAAGTGACAAGTTCAATTAAAATTGTTTATTCTTATATGTCATAACTTCTACTTAGTTTGTCTGCTTTTAAATTAGTTTTCCTTATAAAATCTCATTAGTAGAAAAAAATTTATGCAGACACTGCATAAAGTCAGCATAAAATAATTATATTCTTGTATATTTTGTTCTACTAAAATATGACAGAAAATATTAAATAAATTTAGGATGATTATGTAACTGCATATTGACAAAGAGTCATCCAGAAAAAGTGATGAAATTTCTTATGAGAGTACTTGATAAATTTCAGATAAAAATATTGATATAACATTATATCATAAAGGTAAATCAAAGCAAACATATTTCTTAGATATCAACTTACATAGCAAAATAGTGACAAATCCAACATTTTATCCAGTTTTGTTTTTTGATTAATATTATATTTCATCTACTGATGAAATGGCAAGTGAAAATCGTTTCTAATTTCTGTGACTACATTAAGCAGAGAATTCACATAGGTCCTCCTTTACAAGTATCACCTCATTTTATTTGCATCCCAGGAAGATTAAATAAAAAACTATAGCATAAATGATCAGACTAAGCTTTCCTTGAATAATGAACCCTTAACAAAGTGAACCATTAATAACTATTTTAATATTCTTTACTTTGTTCTCGTCTATGCTTCCAGCACAGAAGTGATGATTTCTTTGGAGGCAACTCAGAAACTTACATCAATTTCAACCATCTTTAAATTTATTTAAGACTGTTTTATTGCTTCCTTTTCATCCCCTGCTGAAATGCATGCCAAATTCTATTCTATTTTTCTTTGTATTCTTACGTAAAATTTACCTTTCATCAAGCTATTTGCTGGAAAGTATAATAAAGTTGAAATGCTAGCACTAAAATTGAGTTTTTATTACTTGATTTTTTTATATTCTAGCAATATTGATGAATTTTTGTTAACATCCTTAGAGTCAGAATTCTTCATATATTAATTCTACAGAATGCTGATTTTTCATTTCCTTGAAATTATTTATTGGCAATGTAAAATGTTGAACTCTTTATTTATATAGAATAAACCCAAATGAAAAATAAAGTTTCTTGATTTAAAGGGGGAAAAGGTGGGGAAATTGATGACTTCAAACTTAAGACTCATAGACTGCCAGTTAGAGTCTACTTATGATCCAATAGGGAGCACATAAAAAAGGCATCCAGTTAAGTCTTTATATCTAGTATAACGTAAACTAGATTTAATGTGACCTTAAAGCATATGTTTCAATTTTCAAATCATTTCTCTAAATGTTTATGAGCCTCCAAATAATTATCTTTAAATCTTTGCATACCAAACCAATGTATTTGCACCTCCTTTTCTGTAGACAGTGAGTTTTGTTATCTAGAAACATTAATTGAAAACACTCATGAACAGTGAACAAGTCCATAGTTTGTTAAAGCAAGGGTACACACATCCCAGGCAATTCATTTTCTCATGGCTTCTTTTCTCATGTCCTGAAGTGGAAGTTTCAGAAAACTGCTGGGAACCAGAGTGTTCGGATTAGTCACTGACTGATGGGAGAGTTCACAGGAGTGATCAGCATTAAGAAGCAGGACAGGAACAGAGTATGACTCTCCTCCTCATTGCATTATCAAAGTGTGACCCTCACCAAAGAGCATCAAGAACTCTTTGCCTCCCCTCCCACCCTTTTTTTTTTATTCCTGTTAACTTTTTCTTCCTTGCCTCATTGAGTTGTAAGGTAAAGACCTCAATTTATACTTATTTAAATCAGCTTCAAATGACTTGAATCTCTTTGTGTTAGCTGAATAGCTAATGAGTACTTTTTATGACCATATTCAGGTAGTTCAGAGGCTAATGATTTTGAAAAATAGAGTCCTTAGTTTTCCTCATTGGTAATATGTAGACTATGAGCCTTTGTTTAAAATTGGGTTGTGGAATGAATGTTAGGGTTGCTAGATTCTTACCAAATATCTTCAAAAATAACCAATAGGAACCCAGACAATGTCTTAATCTAATCCTGCTGTCATTATTTAGTTCCATAAACTGGGTAGCAAACAAGGGAAATTGGCTTGCCAGAACTTCGTGGGTCTTGAAGTTTCAGGTCAGGCTGCCAGGAGGTTTAGTGACTTATCTGCCTTAGCCCCTTCTTGCCTGCCCATCCTGTATCACAAAGTCCCTCACACAGTGTCTATCTTTTAAGAATATGAGTCATATCTGACAAAAGACATACTCTGACCTGACTTCATTTTAATTAGCAAATTCTTTGTGTTAGCCTTAGTGGGTTGGGGAAGAAGGACTTCAAGAAATTAATTTGGGAGTGGCATTCAGGCTAGAACAGGCATGATGGCATCTATGACAGGAGGAAAAAAGAGCATTATAAAATGCTTTCAAAGTCCCACTATTTTTTCAGAAATAAAGCTGAGATGCATCATTTTCAGCCTGTGTTCTGTTGAATAAAGATGAGAATACGCTAAAGGGAGACAAAAGGAACAAATGTAAAAAGAAAACCACACCCAATTAATTAGACTATCACATGTAAAACTAAATATACACCAAAAGAAAAAGAAACCAGAACTTGATGTTTTTAAGTGAACTAATCTTGCTGACTTACATGAACAAGACTTAATGCAAAATTTTTTCCCCAGCAATTTCCAATCTACTCCCATATTGAACTGCAAATTGCCTCTCATTCTTTCCTCGGTCTTCTCAAAGTGTGAATTTCTTTCAGAGCTGCAAGATTCCGAACAGGCCAAATCAGCATTGTCAGTTCACTCTGTGCAGGTGAGGAGGCATTAGCCCTAATGAGGAATGGCTGTGAAGGAGGGGATCGGAGTGGATGAGGAGGTGGCTCAGGAGTACTTGCCTGGAAAGGGAGCTTCATGCTGAGTTGCTTATAAAGCAGGGTTTTGAAAAGTCAAATACCTGGCAGGATATTCAGAGTGAGTGCTGAAGATCCTTGACATTTCCTGACAGAAGACTGTACTTAATCCAAATCATAACAGTTTGCCATTGATGAGATTTCAGAAAGACCCAAACAAGGAGCACACATCACAGTGGTGAAAAAGAGTCAAGGGCCAGACAGGGAGGATTGGAAAGCTAATTGTGTGAAAGTGAGGCGTGCTTTGCTGATGGTAAGTGTAAAAGTTGAGATGTGTGAGACAAGAACAAAATATTTGGAAGTGACAAAGGGATAAACTAAAGATAACTCCTGATAATAAAATTCAGAAATGATGAGGTTGCTGTGTTAAAGGAGAAGGGTTAGTGGTGTTCCACGTGATTTCAGGAGTTGGGTGGGACCTTCAGGAGCAAATTACACCAGGGAATGAAAAGTTTCATTTCAGACATGGAGCTCAGATAATCTATGATACATTGATAATATAAATTTATTCTTTAAACTTAGATAATATTTTTGGTGAAAAATGTTTATTTTTAATTTTTGTATTTTTCCATTCAAAAATTGACCCTTCCTCCCCTTCTCCCATTCCCCTCCCGCTCCCCCACTCACCCTACTCGCTCCCCCTCCACCCCTAGGAGGGCAGGGTACCCTGCCCTGTGGGAAGTCCAAGACCCTCCCTGCTCCATCCTGGCCTAGGAAGGTATGCATCCAAGAAACTAGGATACCAAAGAGCCAATACATGCAGAAGAGACAGGTTCCAGTGCTATTATCGATGGCTTCTCAGTCCATTCCCATTGGCAGCCACATTTAGAGAGTCCGGTTTGATCACATGCTTGTTCAGTCCGGGTCCAGCTGGATTTGGTGAGCTCCCATTATACCAGGCACACTGTCTCAGTGGGTGGATCAACCCCTCGCAGTCCTGACTTTCTTGCTCATCTTCTCCCTCCTTCTGCTCTTCAACTTGACCTTGGGAGCTCAGTCCAGTGCTCTGATGTGGCTGTGGGTCTCTGTCTCTATCTCCATCCATTGGACGAAATTTCTATGGTAATATTCAAGATATTCATCAGTGTGACTATGGGACAAGGCCAGTTCAAGCACTCTCTCCTCTGCTGCCCAAGGACCTAGCTGGGGACATCCCCGTGGACACCTGGGATCCCCTCTAGCGCCAAGTCTCTTGCCAACCCTAAAATGGCTCCCTTAGTGTAGATATCTTTTCCCTGCTCCAATATCTGCCCTTCCTCCATCTCCACCCTCCCACTCCTCCAAGCTCTCACCAGTACTTCCCTTCTCCCTTCTCCTTCCCCCTCTCTCATTTCCCCACGCCTACACTCACCCCCACCCCTACCCCAACCCCGGTGCTCCCAACTTTTGCCCGGCTATCCTGTTTGCTTCCAATTTCCAGGAGGATCTATAGATGCTTTTCTTTGGGTTCACCTTGCTATTTGGCTTATCTAGGATAGTGAACTATAGGCTTAATGTCCTTTGTTTATGGCTAGAGTCCACTAATGAGTGAGTACATACCATATTCATCTTTTTGGGTCTGGGTTATCTCACTAAGGATACTTAAGGCCAAAAGATACTTAAGGTCGTGTTCAACTTCCTTAGCGATCACGGAAATGCAAATCAAAACAACTTTGAGATACCATCTTACACCTGTCAGAATGGCTAAAATCAAAAATACTAAGGATAGCCTATGCTGGAGAGGATGTGGAGAAAGGGAAACACTCATCCATTGTTCAAACTTGTGCAACCACTTTGGAAATCAGTGTGGCAGTTTCTCAGGAAATTGGGAATCAACCTACCTCAGGATCCAGCAATACCATTCTTGGGAATATACCCAAGATATGACAATCATACTACAAAAGCATTTGTTTAAGAATGTTCATAGCAGCATTATTTGTAATAGCCAGAACCTGGAAACAACCTAGGTGCCCCTCAATGGAAGAATGGATAAAGTGTGGAATATATACACATTAGAATACTACTCAGCAGTAAAAAACAATGACATCTTGAATTTTGCATACAAATGGATGGAAATAGAAAAATATTACTTATTTAATTTTCTGATCGCAAACATGCTATTTTAGGTTTCTCTTTATAAAATCATTCAAGAATCTATTTTAAGAAATAAAATATAAACCCCACTATTGTCAACTATCAGAAATGTGGATCAATAGAATTATATAAATCAACATAGAAATTGTTTTTTTACTTGCAAATTATTCTATTTTTATAAAAGCATAAAACAAATTTTCTATGCAACTCTTTTGAAGACCTCCCTTATAGCATAGATTTAGACAAGAGTTTTTTTATGAAATAGTAAGAAGACAAGCTTTTAGAAAGATTAGTAGTAATTAACTATAGTACGAAATCTAGAACTCAGTGAGAATAATTCATTGTCTAGTACAGGGGAATTTGGGGAATATCATTTTGTACGCAGTATGTCAAAGCGTGTTCCCAGTCTATCCAATCTGATCCTAATCCCTTTAATTTTCAGTTCAGACATAAATACATAATCAAGTCTAACTAATGAAACAAGTAAGAAAGAACATCTAAGAACATGTCTCCTTTTCTTAAAGAAATTGTCTGACTCTGGCATGATGGATGAGAGTGCTATTGTACTTTGAATTAGAAAGCACTTTTCTAGCCCACCTGAGACATTAATGATACAGTGGTTGCATTAAATTCAATAGATTGCTCTTCAAAATGTATAAAATTCAAAGAAAGTCCTCAACAAAGACATCAAATGTGATATCAGAGTCTTCAATGTAGATCACAAAGGTCAAGTTCTCCATTGTGGTCAACAGTACTTCTCCTGCCTATGTTCCTTTCATCCTTTCAGCAATGCACACTACAACTTTCTTGAACTGCCAAGAATTGGATGAACAAAACAGAACTACACAGACTAATCAAAGGCATCATTTCTTCTGTGCTATGCATATAAAAACAGAATGGACTTTCTATCACTGTGTTATCATAGCAGAGCTTGCAGTCAAGAGTTCAAAGCAGATAGAAGTTGATGCACAAGAAATTCCCAGTAGGAATCAGTAAAGTTATCAAGATGGGCCTGAGTATATCATACTGTCTAGAGTCCTTATTTAGAATGCAAAATTTGTCAGGTTAAATCCCTTGAAAAAAGAAACCAAAAGAAAGCCCTATTAATATGCTAGCAAACCATCAAGAGATAGACAGTTTGTGATCAGCAACAGAACCCACATACACTAGAAAGGCTCAGGTGGAAGTTAAAGTGGAATAAGAAAAGCAAAGACTCTTTTCAAAGAAGTCACTATTAACCAAAAACAAAAGGTGTACTAGAGGTCGGGTTGCTATTATTAGAGCTATTCAATGTGTAGACATGACCTAATACTTGTATCGATTAATCAGGTTAAGTGATTCTCAGAAATTCCTTCAAGCGACTGATGTGCAATCATATCCCAAAGCAGTATAAAACTGGTGAATGAATGCATTACCAAATGGCATCTTGTCCCTGAAGATGCAAAGAACCCTCAGAAGGGGACAGAGCATTTAGTGATTATTTGTGTATTTTAGCAAAGAACATAGAAAAAAGATGACTACTAGTATACTTCTGAAAGTGTAGACAGATAGGTCACTGTCACGCTATTTATTTTACAGTAAAACACTGTATAAGGCACAGCATAGACATGGAGTATGACATTTTGAACTGTACTTAGAGGAATTTGAAACAATGCATGTGTTAGTAATGGGGTCTTTTGATTCTATTTCATAAACTAAAACCTGAAAATTAAGTTAAAATTGAGATTAAATTTTAAAAAGTTAATTTTATGATTTGATTAGGAGTTGACAGGATGTTTATTTTTGTATTACCTTCTTTTCCTTTTGAAGAATACATCTTTAAAAAACTCTTTTATATTTAAAACAAAACATTATCAGGTCCTTAAAATAAGATGAGTTTTTGATGATACTTGAAATAAGGAATCAAAAGGAAAACCTGATCCTCTCACAAAAATGCTATATTAACAAAGTATAATACCGTAAAATTCATTAAAATTCTAATTTCAGTTATAGAGTTATTTGGCATTATATGCTTACCTGTTTCTGGGAAATACTCATTTGGGAATCAAAAGAGATTCCTAAATTAGTTGCTGTAGAAGATGACCAATGTTCATTTATCTCCAGTGATAAAACATTAGGTTACCCATAAGTCTAGCCATGGTTTGGGCTCCCTTATGTATCAGAATGGCTAAGCAAGCTTTGGCAAGGCACATGTGCTTGGGTCTCTAGCATCTCAAATTCTTAGAAAGTGCACAGGAAATTTTGAAACTCACAGATATAGAAAGAAGCCCCTTATTGTCAACATTGCCTAGCATAACCTGGCTATGGTTCCAGTTTGAGCATTGGTCATTTGTATTCTTTTCCTGTCTTGAAAAACAACTGCAGAGATGATCCCATGCTACTTGAATGGGAAGAACCCAAGAGTGAGATGTCCAGCTTTGGAAGTATGGGTGCTCTTAGTTTTATTGGTTATTTAATAAACCTAAAATCATGAAAAATTCTTTAGATCTTACAGCCCACTATTTGGAGCACAAGTTTTCAAAAAGTCATGCCAATTGTCTTTCAGACTACTGTAGGTTTGCTGTTTTGGTGGTGTTTTAGCAGAAAGCAAAAGGTTGATTTGCCTCAAACTTTCTTTTTTTTTTCTTTTGATATTTTTATAAATAATGCATTCCATTTATATGGGGATACTTTTGGAGGTTGAAAGAGGGTTTAGAAATTTTTGGAGCAGAAATTGAAAGCAATTGTGAGCCTATTGGCATGGATTCTGGTAACCAACTCTGTCAGAGCATCAGGTTCCCCTAGCCGCTGAGTACCTCTCCCATTAACCCTTCACCCCAAGCACACACATCTTTTCTCTTCTAGATATGTGGCATGTTTTAACCAATGTGTAAATTATTGCTGCATGTAAAATAAATTTAAAATTAAGTAGAAAAAAGTATTGAGGAGGAAAAAACAACCTGGATTCTTGCTGATGCCTAGAGACAATGAGTCAGAGAATTCCCCAAGCACCCTAGCTCTGGATCGCCGAATCATGAAATAAATGTTGCACAATTTAAGGAATATTGAGGCAGGGTCATTTTTTGGTTATGAAGCATCATAATTGAAATAAGTAGATACTGAAATCAGACACAAGTAGAAGTTTAGAAGTACATTTATATTAAAAAAAACATTTGGGAGCAATATATATTTCTAGACCATTCTCATTGGGATAGGATTTACTACATTACTATTACTACTACATTACTACCATAAAGTCAGGTCAACCACTAATTTATTCAAGGAACACACACCTGTCCAGAGAATGAATTTCTATTTCCTATAGAGCAGTGAAGGAATAGTTAAGCACATTTTGGTGTTCAATGGCTCTTTCCATTGTCAATTTTATTAGGTAGTTTTCATTTTTCCCGAAAGTGAAACCCACACTCTCTCTCTGAGAGAAAACTTAACTACAGTTCCTAGCAATTAAACTGCCCCATTCTTGTTTTTCTTGTCTTCCCATCTTTAGATTGCTCAAAAGAAAATTTCCAAAGAAAAAGAAAACTTTTAAAATATACAGTCTCAGTTATTGATCACAAATTGGAGAACTCATAGAAGTCAGTAGCATAGAAATGTCTTCCATCATGATGAGACAGTTTGGTCAAATGCTGGGAAAATCAAGAAATGTATACCACTGTGCCCCCTTCATTCATGACTTCCCTGCAGTGTCTATACTAATTCAATTAGGAAAGGACACAAGACAAAGCCATGGTGTCACTGAACTGTCTAATGCATACCAACTACATTAAGAAGCATTACTATAACTATTTAAGATAGACGAGGTTTGCAGTACAATTTCCTGATGCTCAAGCAACGATGCCGTTTTATTCTCCAGTCTCCCTGATGCTCAAGCAACGATGCCGTTTTATTCTCCAGTCTCCCTGATGCTCAAGCAATGATGCCGTTTTATTCTCCAGTCTCACTACATGAAAAACTGGAAGAGGAGCTTTTCAAATCAAAATTTGAAAGGGTAATCAAATGATAATATTTCTTCTGAGTAGAAAGAGACTAAGGAAGGGAAAAACACCAACTGCCGTATAAAATACATCACCCTCCCTCCAACATCAGCCCATCCCCAGGCTTTTAAGCAAAGCTAATATGAGTGAGGCATTAAAATGCATGCATTTGCTATTCTACTACTGTTTCCACATAAAGGATTATTCTAGATTTATTCATACTCGGGTTCTAAATTGGTAAGAAACACATGATGGTAATCAAAGTTGGAGGAGAGTTTACCTGACTCAGCTAGTGTCATCACATTTTGTTTCAAATACAGAAGTTTGAATTTCATCTGATTTGGCAGGGTAATTTGACAACACCCAAAAGAGTTTCAGGAAAGCCCATAAATATTTCCAGTTCAGGAGCATAGCTAAATATTAACATTTCTCCTCTCAGATACATGCTTATTGTGTTCCAGGCAGGGTGACCAACATGCATCACATATATGGTTCGTGGAGTTTCATGAACAATATAATAATCATAGAGGTATTATTGACAATTCAAAGGTACAGTTTTGAGTAATTATCACTCATTCATGTGATGCTTTTTATTTGTCATACTGAGATTTTTTTTAAATTTTAGTTAGTCTAAATTAAAAAAACTACATTTCTCCAGTAGTAAGTGAAACAAGATTCTTGAAATACATATAGGGAGAATAACCTCTGCTCTGTTATACAATAGTGTTTGGAACAATAATATCTCCTGTTTCACAGTGGATAGAATAATCAAAGAACATAATAATAAAGAAACAGAAAAACTGGGCAACATTATAATTCAAGTGAATCTAAAAGACTTATATAGAATATTCATCAAAAAGCAGGATGCCTGTTATTCTCAAAAGATGTGTGGATTCTCTTCAAGAATAGACCATATGTTTGTACACAAAACATCCAAAAAAATTTAAAAGACACAAATATTTTCTTGGCACAATAGAGTGATACTAAAATTAATGAAGAAAAAAACTTGAAATTTCTCAGAGATGTAGAAATTAACATACTCTTAAACAATGAATTATTCACAGCAGAAATCTCGGGAAATTTAAAAAAAAAAACAAAACAGCCAAGATGAATGAGAATAAGCCATAGCACCAAAATTCATGGGATGCAGTTAAGGAAATACTCGAGGGAAATTACAACCACAAATGCCTACATTAAAAATGAATACTCAAAAGAATTAACTAATTGTACATTTTAAAGAAACAGCTAACAAAGACTGAACAAGAGCAGGATTCAGTGGAGGGGGACAATAATTGGAACAAAGATAAACAAGGTAACCAAAAGAAATTTAAGCCTTAATCCCCATCAATCTACAAACTGGAAATGTATGTCAAGCAAAGCAAAACAATGGAGTTTTCTCTCTGAAGGAGAGCAAGTTGAGCTAAGACAAGATAGTTCATGGAATCATTCTATTCAAACTAACTAGGTGTTGAGCACGAGATTCCCAAAGAAGGAAATACAACTGTTAAACTCAAATTGCAAATAAACAGTGGTTATAAGTGTGAATTAATTTTCTATTGTTGGGATAAACCCCTACACAAGAAAACAGTAAGACAGAAATGTAAAACTTGAAAATACAAAAGTACTTCTCACAAGTAACAGTATGATGGAAGTATGACTAGGAAAAATCAGATAAAAGGACATACTTTCATTTTAGCGGAGAAAAACAAGGAAATTGCCTGATATTAAAGAAAGGGGAAATTCACTGTGTGTATGGTTTAAATGGCAATGGCCACCATAAGCTTGTATATTTGATCCTCCCTATTAGTGAAACGGTTTGGGATATCAAAAGGAGGTGTGGGCTTGTTGGAGGAGCTGTGTGTGTTAAATAACTTTGAGCTTTTAGAGACTGGTGTTATTCCCAGTTCTTTCTCTCACTCCCTCTCTCATCTCCGCACACCCCTTCTCTCTCATCTTTCTGCTTCATTGTTGTGGATCAAGAAAAATGGTGAGATGCCTTCTATATTTGAGGGGAAATGATGCTTTTTATTGTATAATGCAGTGTCTCTGTATTTTGATAAGCCATTGTTATAATCCTCGTCTCTAACTGGTAAGTCTCTGATATGTTGGGCATTCTGTAAGTGGTGAGAGATTCTGGAAGAGTCCTTTGTCCAACATGGAAAGCAGGCTTTTAGTGTCTAGTTTATTGTGCAATGTTCAATTCGGGAGATCATCTTCTGGTGTAGGTCTTCTTTCTGCACTTTGATGAAGAGAAACATTCACTGATAAGGGGGAAACTTTTGAGATAAATTGACTTTCTTGGAGATGACCATTACTAAGCATCAAGATAATTGCCTTGGTTAGTATTCAGATACCCTGGGCTAATTGCCCAACTCATATAGTATTGTAAAGACACTGTTGATTCTGTACCAAACTGACTGCAAAAGCACCACGCTGAAAACAAACTCTTCATAAAACTCCGCAATTAGCATCTTCACTCTTTTCAAACTGTGTCTGTGCAGCAGAAACATCCCATTTTTAGATGTCTTTTTAGTGTGGCTTTGTATGGCTTCTTTGGCTATTGTACATACATTGTATCTTTGTTTATGGTAATAAGAAGCAAAAATATAAACTTTTTGCATAATGTTCTATGTACAGAAGAGAAATAGCAAAATGTAGTAAGTGGCGCAGTTATTTTTCTTTAGAAAACATTTGTAACTCTTTGCTGTAATGAAATGGTAAGTGCCAATATATTTTTCTTAACCTTTTGCAATTCAAAACTTTCTGGCTTTGACATTGTTTATAAATACTTGATATACTTGCCATTTAATATGTTCTTTTATCTAATTTTAAAAACTCATTAAAATGGTATATTATGTGGTATACTAAATAAAGAACATGTCAATTAAAAATGTTGTGGAGAAAGCTAAGTTAAACATTTTCTTTTATATGTTACCTTGGCCATTGTGTTTGACAAATGAAAAAGTATATTTTTCTTTTACTAAAGATAAGATAGCGATAGAAAAGTAATTAAGACAAGATAGATTATAGTCTATGTATGTATAGAGCAAGGGGCAATTCATTTAGTGCTGATTCTTGAGCGCAATCATTTAAAAAGCAATAACTTAGCAGATGAATGAAAGTGAAAATATTACAGAATTTGTCAGTTGGTAAAGGGAGAAAGCGGTCATGATACCATTCTAAATTGCTCCTTAGAGTCATCTGGAAGGACAAGCCATTTAACTTGTCAATGTGTGCTCCAGTCATTAGATAGTATACAAGACTATAAAGTGTATATGCCCAAGACATGAAGGTTTATGAGTCCAATCTGAAAACTCAGTTTTCTCCCTTCTTTAAACCTCTATTAAATGACCTAGGAAAAGAAACTTTTTACTGTTAACATATATTCTTTTTGCAATCATAATAAAGATGATATTCTAGCAAATGCAGAAAAATTCAAATTAAAGAAACCATACTGTTGTTATCATTAGATTCCATGACATACCTGTAAAAACAGAATGAAATTACAGTACACAAATTAATTTCATAAATTATGTCAAATGAAAGAATAGTCACTCATCATTCACATGCAACCAGTGTGAACAACAAAGGAAAATACTAAACAAGTCTAGAAATTTATATAAAAACAGAGAATAAGCTTGCTTTTGAGTTTATAAAAAGTACCTATATGTATTGTCTACTTTGATATTCTTCTACTCTACCACCTAGTAACATATAACTCCTCTACATTTTAAATTTTCAAATATATATATTTCTCATGGGTTAGTTTACCAAACCTCTCAGCTATCTCCCTTCCTTCCTTTCTTCTTTTTTCTATCAAGAACACTTTATTGTCATTTATCGCATCTTCCATCATTTCTTCCTACCATTCTGTTTCATCTCTATTCACCTCTTCTCTATCTACATTTAACGTTGAACTTCCGACAGTTCAGTTTTTCATCCTGTTTACTGTAGTGCTATAGAAGGTCCCCTCCATCTACCTGTAGCCTATGGTTCTCATTTTATATAAGGGGTCTACAAAAGCTGATACCATTTGGTATTCGTTTTGTTCACACTGTAACAAAAAAATCATCTTCACTGAGAAAACCCACGGTTTCACCCATTCCAGGCCATGCTTACTTGATCCCATTGCTTTGTTCATACTAATGCATAACACTCTTTTGAGAAGTGTGTGGCAGAGCAAAAATATGAGGGATAGGAATCAGGTAACAAGTTCAGATACATTAGCATCCCAATGCAGCCTTAAGGGCAGAGCTCAATGACCTAACTACTCCAAGTAGATCTCTTGCTGAAGCTTTCTCCATCTCCCAAAGGAACTGTCAGCATCAGACCAGACTTCTAATATAAGAGTCTTTGAGGGCTATATAAGATCCCATGACAGCAGTCTTCTAGAATAAGGACAACTCCACTTGAAAATTCTTCATATAATCTGAATGGCACACTTCACATGTGGAATTAATAATTCCACTTCTACCGCAAATCAGAGAGCATAAGTGCAATACTAATGCAACTATGCAAATCAAGATTGTTACTTTGATATTGAATCATCCCTCCCCTAAATTCTAAGTAACTCCCTAAACACATTCTCAGCCTATTACCTCTTATTTTTACTTATGAAATTCTAGTTAAATTGGTTACCATCTTTCACTTTGGATTGTTATCTTGTGCTACAAATATTTTCCCCTCTCTCTTCATTCTCTAATACTTTCTCCTCAAGCAAAATGATCTTCCCTCAGATATACTAATCTGTGATTCCCTCTTACCCACAACATGTCAGAAACGTGTCAGCTCTCCTCGGAACAAAGGCTAAACTGAAAATACCCTGTAAGGCAGTCTGGTCCCATCCATTCCCTTTTACTTTCACCTCACTTCTTAGCATAGCTTTTAGAGTTAGCCATCCAGTTACACTGAGTCTTTTGTCACAGTCTTGGAACTGAGGTGTAATTTTTCTCCCTTGAATTTAAGCATGTGGTTTCCCGGGCTTATAATACTCTTCCCTATGCTCTGGGCTGACAGGTACTCCAACTCATTCTTTAGGTCTCAGTTTAAATCCCACTTCAATGACTATGTAAAGCTGCATTTTATCTTCTTATGTAGTTTTGCAACATGCCCCACTCTCCTTTATTACCTGTATTATAATTGAATCTCCTGCTACATTGCAAACTTAAATGACAGGAGCTGTGTATACTTCGTTCATCTATGTCGGCCTAGTTCCGTATTAGACTTAGAACTTATTAAGCATTCAACCTGGCTACCTGCCTCATAGAGACATAATTCTCTCAATTTCTCTAGCTTTTGCCTATAAAATATGTATGTCTGCAGTGATCTCTGTCATTTTCTTTATTCTCAAAGAACAGAAAGTTCTGTTTGCTTTACAGCCTAACACAACCATGGGTATCTCATTCTTAAATGGTTCTGCCCAGACATTGGCTTTTTACTTTGTCTCAAGTATTTTTGACAATTTTTTGGTGGATAAACACATATATAGCAGAATACAAACTATCCAAACAGTCTTGTAGATACTTGTCCTTCAGTCTTCATTTTTACTTCCAGGTAAGGAAGCACTAGCCATTTTTGCATTGCCCCCAGGCAGATCATAAAGTCCCTGATATCTTACTGACACATCAAGGTGACCATCATATGCCCTCGATTCCTTAAAGAGAGATCCTTGCCAATAATTCACTTGAATCAAAAATAATTGTCAAGTACAGCAGTTCTCGATCTGTGTGTTGTGACCCCTTCAGCAATCCTCTATCTCCAAAATATTTACATTATGATTCATAACAGTAGCAAAATTACAGTTATTAAGTATTAACAAAAATAGTTTTGTGGTTGTAATCACCGCAACATGAAAAATTGTATTCAAGGGTCACAGCATTAGGAAAGATTAGAACCACTGGTTTTTGCTGTTTCCTTCTACCCCACTTATACTTAAGGCTGAAGACTACACTGCCAAAATCCACGGAGACTTTAACTTGTAATTGTGAAGGAATTTAGAAGCAGGGAGTGTGTAGACATAATCAAGTTAAAGGGAATCATACTGGTTCAGGATAGGCACTAATCTAGTAAGTACTATCTTTATGAAACAAAGGAGAATTGCACAGAAACACAGACACAGGGGCATGTGCACACACACACACACACACACACACACACACACACACACACACCTTGTTTTACAAGGTCTTTGTAAAACAAAAGAACATAGTATGGGAATATGGAGGCAGTGCTGGAGTAGTTCATCAGCAAGCCCAGAAAAGGCAAGTATTTCTGATAGCCTCCAGTTGATAGAGCAAGGTTAGTATAAATCCATCTAGGAGTCCTCAGAAAGGATGTGGCCCTGATGATTTCAGACAACTAGTTTCCAAATTTTCAGAAAATTAACTTGTGTTATACAAACACATTTGGATTTTCAAAGTTAGTGAGGTAGTTGTGGGAAACAAACAATCTGAAATTCAGGGAAAAACTTTTGGTAGCTGCTGGTTATCTAATTCCAAGGAGAGTCCTGACAGTCTAGCTTCCCAGGATTACACAAAGCCCTGGGTTACTCTTCTGCCCCACAAAGCTAATACCAGTGACTAAGCACTATTTGCCCTTGGATATAGTTGTTATGCTATTTTACCCATAGCAGGATATTTTCTTATTTAATTTTATCTAAATCATAGGTTATTAAATAAATCACACTTGAGATTGCTTATAGTCATGCACAGCTTAATAACTGGATTTACGGCAAGGAAGACTACCTGCGGTCACTCCCTGAGGTCTGCTTCTATTTGTGGCCTCTGAGGCAGGTTTCTGATCCTGTTAGTGTTTCGAGGACATGCTTGGTAAGGTTAGGCTTGAAGACAAATAAGAACCTAATGTTGCCTGTGCTTCCTTCCAGTTCACTTTTAACAAAAACCCTGAAAGGTTTCAAGTCACAAGGAAATGAGAGACCGCATGTGTGGCATGGGCACGACATTTGCTTCAGCTGCTGTAAGACCCCTAGTGTCTGCTGAACTAATGAGCCCATTTTACTTATACAGTCTGCTGGGAGGCTCATTGGAGCCCTTTCATTTTATGATCAACACAGCATAACTACTTTGCCTATGGATGTCTCAATAACTCTCACTTCCATGTAAAATCATGTTCATTTTCACTTGTACGCACGTACACACATACGCTGAGCTCATTTTTGTCTTATGTAGCTAAAGAATCATCCACCCAATCATCATACTGTATCTATATCCACAGAGATAGTGAGTTAATTGAATTTGCTCTCAAAAGAAAGGATGGAACATTCCCAGTGAAATTTATAAACAAAAATGCTGGTTCAATAAAGCAGAACAATGAGATAAGAGAATTTTCCCCCTTTGAGGCTATCTGTACTTCTGAAAGTTAATAGACTTGGTGGAGGGGGAAAAAAGCTCTCAGTGATATTTTGGTTAGGGATTCAAAGTCAAAAAAGGCACAAAACATGTTGGGCAGCAAGATGTTACCTGGCAGAATCAAAAGGTCTCCGCTCATGCTTCCTCTTCTGCCCATACACACAGACTCCTCTGGAGTGCACTTTAGGGAAATCTTGTCAGGAGAAGCAGTGCCTGAAGCAACCCTTGATCTGAGCTATACCTGTAATCATCATAATTGCTCTGCTAAAACTAATGAAAAATTAGACTAGAATTTATCCTTGAAACATTCACAGAGAAGTACAAGATTCCTCTTGTTCCGGTAGTCATTTGTCTCTGAAAAAGCGTTGTGGGAGTAAATGTCAGCTTAACTCTTTCTTCATGCCATAGATCTTCTAAATTAATAGGGGGCGGGGGAAGGGAATCCAGACACAGCAATTACAGAGATGGGCAAATGAGTGAGAAAACAAGCCTGTCTGATGAAGAGATATTTCAGGGATTATGATATTCTAATGCAAATGCCACCATTTCTAAC
>PVIU01029522.1:0-17442 GCA_004026605.1 Ondatra zibethicus
AATCCATAACCAAGGCAACAACAGAGAAGAAAGACTTTATTAGGGGCTTATGGTTCCAGAGTGATAGGGTCCATAATGGCAGGGAATGCAGCACATACACGCATGCATGAAGCAGGGACCAACAGGGCCCATGTATTAGGCTTCGAGCAGGCTTTCCAGGGCACGTCTCCCCATATGGGCCCTTATCCTGAGGCTTGATTCATGGCTGCAATGCCTTCAGCCACATTAGGGTTATGGTAGTCTGAAGGAGATGCACCTCCATAGTCTCAGATATTTCAATTCTTGTTCCCGAGTTGGTGTTGCTCTTTGGGGAGGCTTAGGAAGGGTGGCCTTGTTGGCAGAGGTGTGTCACTGGACGTGGGCTTTGAGAGTTCAAAGCAGTGGTTCTCAACCTTCCTAATGCTGCAACCCTTTAATGCAGTCTCTCGCGTTGTGGTGACCCCAACCAAAAAATTGTTTTCATTACTACTGCATAACTCTCACATTGCTACTGTTATGAACCGAAATGTAAATATCTGTGTTTTCCAATGGCCTTGGGCGACCCCTGTGAGAGGATCATTTGACACCCCCCCAGGGTACGCAGCCCACAGGTTTAAAGACTCTCAAAAGGTGCCACGTCGAGTTTGATCTCTCTAGTCCTGGCACCAACGTGAATGGCTGAAGGGACTCTGGCTAGCTTGAAAGTGCTGTGTATGGCTCTGACAGGCCTTGCCCTTCTCTCCCATTCCCTCTGCCTTGCTAAAGATGGTTAGATTACATTGCTAAAGCTAGCCACCAAGGTCCATTCCCTTATGTGGTCACTTCCTCATCCTGAGGTTGACTACCAAAGTCCTGCAATCAGAAGTCCCCTTTGCTTCACCTAATGAACATGGCCAATTAAACACCTCATCCCAACACAGGGCTTCCCCTTTACCTTTCTAAGCCGCCATTTGCTTATGGGCCACATCTGTCTCTTCCCTATCCCTGCCCCCTTTCCCTTGTCCTCTTTCCCTTCTCCATTATCCTCTATCTCCTTTACCACGGCATCCTAGCCCATTCTAACACAGACCTCCCCTTTCCCTCCTCTTCAAAATTACACCTGCAAGGTCATCTGCTGTTGGTTTCTGAGTCAGAAAGCAGCCACTTTTGCTTTTCCTTCCCCCTTAATAAAGGATCTCCCTGTGAAAGTAGGTGTTCGGTTGTGGGTTGTGGCTAATCCCTGGTCTCGGAGGAAGCCCTTGCTTGGAGTGGGGGGTCTCCTTCAATGGCAGCGTATTGGGGAATATTGTTTCCATGTGTGTTGCTTTTGTTTATGCTGCATTTGATGTACTGTGAAGCTGCGACTCTTTGCCTGTCTAAAACACCTGTTCAACCTAATGAAGCGCAGAGCCACCAATAGTGAGGCAGGAGCAAAGCTAGGCAGGGATAGCAGGTAGAGAGAATAAAGGAAGGAGGAATCTGGGAGGAGAGAGAATAAGGACAAGAGAACAAGGAGAGGAGGACACCAGGGGCCAGTCACGCAGCCTCCCAGCCAGCCACACATTAAGAAGGAAAGCAAGATATGCAGAAGTTAGAAAGATAACAAAAGGTAGGATGGGAAACTTTAAGACAAAGAAAGTGGGCAAGACACAAGCCAAGCTAAGGCCAGGCAGTCATAACTAAGAATAAGTCTCCATGTGTGATTTACTTGGGACTGGGTGGTAGGTCCCTCAAAAAAGCCAAAAGAGCAGAAACAACTACGGTACCACGTCTCACCCATCACCCTGCCATCCCAGGCTCTCTTGCTGAAACTTCTGTATGTTGCTATGCTCTCTGCAGTGGCCTATAACACAATAACTACTGTTGAGAGCACTCTTCCCATTTCCTGTCCATGGAATTCTCAAACCTTCTCTGGTTCCACTCCCCATGCCTTGGGTAGATGGCAGAAAGTCTACCATCTGGATCAGGAGTCACTGGTTGGACACGCCTTAAAAGAGTGCCAGTGAAAGTCTTAAGCCCGTGAAAGACTCTCAAATGCCCAAACGTTTCCCATTCAAACTCCTAAAAGACTCTCAAATGTCCAAACACTTCCCGTTCAAACTCCTAAGAAGATTCTCAAATGCCCAAACATTTCCCATTCAAACTCATAGAGCGGGTGGAATTCCCCTTGTCAAGTGTGTTCCCTCACATTAAAGCTGTCATTTTGAGAAATGAAGAATCGTAATTCCTTAGCATCCTTTTCTCCATTATTTTCAGGCACGATAATGTTGGGGTTTTGGGTTTGTGGTTGTTGAACACTCTCATTTTCCTCTCACGTACTCAAGGTGGTGAAGAGACTTTTTTATTATAGGTGTGCTCTTCCAAATGTGAGGGTGCTTTCTACACTGTGGTATTAACTATCGGGGCAGTGCGTCTCCATTCTCTACTAAATTTGTCTTCAGTCTCAGGTTGTGCCTAAACTCCATTTTCTAACTAAGGTTTTTCAGCCCTTGCTTTCAATTATTTGTTCATCTGCATCTGACTCTTTGTGTATGATGTCTGCTAGAGAGGCAACTGCTGCTTCGGATAGCCAGTCTCCTTCCATTATCAGTTGATGGGGGCACACATTCTCACTGTCAGCTCCCTCAGTCAGAAAACATTTTTTGTCCCCACCGATGCGAACTCTGCTTACAGTCTTCTAGATTTCATGGTGTGGTTCAGTCTATTTCTGGCCTTTATATCATGTCCCGTAGTCTGTCTTTGTGTGGTCCAGGTCCACGGTGATTGGATTCTGGAGGGTTTGAAGTGTGTGCCATCTTACAAGACAGGCTTCCCTCTGCAGCCTTCAACTTGTCCCCTTGTAGGGGGTACAAGATGTTTCCCTGCCTGTACTCTGTGTTCCCTGGCATCTGATACTAAGTGACTCTCCCATCATACAGATGACTTTCTCCAACATCTCTCTCCCCCCAGGGCTGTAAGAGCCTCCTACTGAGCCGGGCAGTGGTGGTGCATGCCTTGAATCCCAGTATTCAGGAAGCAGAGGCAGGCGGATCTCTGTGAGTTTGAGGCCAGCCTGGTTTCCAAGAGCTGGTTCTAGGACAGGCCCCAAAGCTACAGAGAAACCCTGGGCAGGCTCCAAAGCTACAGAGAAGCCCTGTCTTGAGAAATCAAAAGGAGAGAGCCTCCTCCTGGTTCTGTCCCTCTCATTCACATCGTCATGCTCTCTAAGCTCTTTCACCTTTAAATCATAGTTCCTTCTTCACAACCAGTACCATGCACACAGGGATGCTTCCTCCCCAGTAAAGAGTCAACTATACTTACTCCTTGCGTGCATTTCCTGACCTGCTGAGTGCTCTTCATCCCACAGCCAACCAACCCCGGCTCCAGGTTTCTTCCATGAGAGTTCTAACCTGGAAGCCACCCTTTAAAAGCCTTCATCGGTCTGCATGGCTTGTCCATTCTTGGCCTTCACCTCACATGACACGTGGTGGCCATCAGCGGTGTTGTCCCCCTCCTTTTGTGGATCACTTTCCCGTCCTAGTCTTCGGCTCTCTCTGCATGGATACTTAGGTTTATGTTTGCTTGCTCTCCCTCCTCCAACGAGCCTGCTCACGAAGTCATCTCCATGGCCCAGGATTTCCCAGGACCCCTCAAGGTGAGCATTGCCATCTCAGGCATGCCATCCCAGAGTTCCTCACAGTGTGCTTCCTGGAGAAGCTTGTGCGAGGACCAGGAGAAGGCAGAGAAGATGGTAAAATAAGAACATCTAGGCAAACCTCGAGGCCTGAGCAAATCTCTCTGTGACTAGCGGACATGGGATGCGCTCCTGGGAGGAAGGCTGTCTCCAGGATGTGTTAATGCCCACTAACTTCAGAACCTCTCACTGACTGGCTGTCAGGACTCAGGTCTGACATGAACAACGTCAGCTCAACATCTCCATCTGGTGGTCCCTAACACCTGCTGTCTCCTTTCCTAATGACAGTCCTTGTAGTTTAGGAGACTATTGATATCACGAAAAGCAAGGGAAAATTAAGGAAGAAAAGATAAGAATGAGCGTCAGCTCCTCTTATAAGGGAAAGCATTTAATTGGAGCTGGCTCACCATTTCAGAGCTTTACTCCATTATCATCATGGCAGGGGGCATAGTGGTGTACAGGCAGTCAGGGTGCTGGAGGAGGAGCTGAGAGTTCTCCAGCTGAATCTGCATGCAGCAGGAAGAGAGTGACACCGGCCTGGGGTCAGCACTGGAAACCCCAAAGCCCACCGCCAGTGATACACTTTCTCCAACAAGGCCACATCTACTAATGCCACTCCCTAAACATTTAAATACATGAGCCTATGGTGTCTAATCTTATTGAAACCACCACAGTCTGCATCCATGGTTAACTTCATATCCAAAATCATAATCGGAAGAGAACAGATCAAGTTTCTGCTCATAAATGATAGCAATGAACACTGTGGGGTTCCATCACAACATGAAGAAAGTGCTTTCAGAGCACAACTGACTTGCCTTCACTAACACTATCAATGGAGGATGAGGAAATGACATTTAAAATATTCTAAGTGGAAATGGGAAATGAGGTGAACTATGTGGTCTTTTTTTTTTTTATCAATTCATGTCCCCCATCTCAGTTTTCTTTTCTTTCTCTTTAAGATTTATTTATTTATTTATTTATTTATTTATTTATTTATTTATTTATTTATACAGTATCCTGGCTGTAGGCCAGAAGAGGGCACCAGATCTCATTATAGGTGGTTGTGAGCCACCATGTGGTTGTTGGGAATTGAACTCAGGACCTCTGGAAGAACAGTCAGTGTTCTTAACCACTGAGCCATCTCTCCAGCCCCCCAACTATGTGGTCTTAACAGTATTTCTTCCTCCCCAACCGGGAGACAAGTCACGTCACAAGTCTCTGCACAAGTCGGGATAAATTAGGTTAAGTCTGTTAAATTATGTTTTTTGACAACTGCTGACATGTTCTGATTACGCTCATCCAACCTGCTTTTATCTCACTCTGTCTCCTGTCAGCCCTGAAGCCCCCTGCAAATTCCATTCCCACTTTCATGACTTTTTGTGCTCTGTCCCACTGAGTTTTCTTTTCTTACATGTGTGTATAGTATATTTATGCATGCATGTCTGCTGTGTGCATGCAGAGGCTAGAGCAGGACCTCACATGGCTTTCTCTGCAGCTTTGTCCTTACTGCCTTTAAAAGTCTTTCAACAGAACCAAAAGCTAGACCTTCCGCTTAGGCTGCCTGGCCACTGCCCCACTGGGAATCACCTGTCTCCCACTCTGGTGTTACAGGCACTGCAGTCATGTCTATATTTTTACATGGGTGCTGGGGTTCCCCTATGTATGCTATGAATATGTTTTATTACCATTGGATAATAAAGAAGCTCCTTTAGCCTATGGCAGGGTAGAATAGAGCAAGGCAGGAAATCTAAGCAGAAATAAAGGCGGAAAGAAGGCAGAGTCAGGCAGACGCCATGTAGCTACCAAAGGAGAAAGACACCAGACATTACTGATAAGCAATACACAGATGAACAGAAATGGGTTAATTTAAGAAGTAAGAGCTAGCTAGAAATATGCCGGAGCCGTTGGCCAAACAGTGTTGTAATTAATATAGTTTTTGTGTGATTGTTCCGGTCTGGGCAGCTGGGAAACCAAAGTGCACTCTTTGTTTATGTAATGGTGTCCAACTAGGGGACAACTACATCCACATAAAACCTGAGAGAGCTTGAGAAGGGATTCTAAACAGGGAGCAGGCGGGATAGAAACTCTGTGTACAGATGGCCCCAACGTGGGTATACAAACTCTGTGTACAGATGGCCCCAACGTGGGGCAGCTACATCCCCATAAAACCTGAAAGAGCTTGAGAAAGGATTCTAGACATATAACAACAGAGCTAAGCACGACTTCTTGGTAGAAGCATTTTCTTGGGTGGGCTCTGCTTTCTAGATGCAAGCAGAGGCACAGCTCCCTTAAGAGGGGCTTCCTGACAATAGGAAGGAGGGCTGCTTGGTGAGGACTGAAAACCTACTCGATGAACACAGATTCTAGGGATTTGTTCAAAAGACACAGCACAGGACAAGAGTAAGAGAATGACTCAAGAGTTAGACAAACACACACGCATGCACATGCACATGCAAAACTACTTGAGTAAAATTAAACTCTAAAGAGAACACTAGAAAACGCTTGTGGAAACACCCATCTAAAATACTGAAACTGTAAGTGCTTATGCAGATACTCATAGATAAAATATTTCTGACAAAAGGGAAGGGCAGGGATCTTTCAGCCAGTGTTTAATAAAGCGTGGGAATGTGTCTGGATGTCTTTGGGAAATGCCACAGCCGCACTGCAAGCTCTAACCCAACACGTCTTGCTTTGCCATGGGAACCGTGTTAACAGTTTAGTGCATCTGAGCACGAAAATACGAGTTGTGCTCTACTGTAAGTCTGAGTGAGCAGGTTGGGCTGGTTTTCCTGTAAAGGCTCTGTGACCTCATGAATGAATGAAAGCATGCACAGAAAGATGGATCCCACTGTTATTTATTTCTTCCTGAAATAAGTAAGGTATCGTTCACATTGGGGAAGTGACAGAGAACCGAAGAAGCCTGTCGTAAAATCAAATGACATTTGCTTCCTAAATGTAACTGGCCCTGCTGGGGAGAATGTCAGGGTCAGGAGGATCCACACTTAAATGTTGCTACTCACAGAACTGTTGGGGCTTCACTTCATGGTCAACAGAGTCTCGGTCTTATTTCTGACAAAATAAAGAGAAAGAAGCTGCACTAACTACTACTAACACCCTCTCGGCATGGCTATTGCTCCCTGCGCATCCTCCACGTGAGCTTCAGAAGGTTTCTTCAGAGCTGTCAAGGACCAGGGACTGAAGGTATGTTTCAACAACGGACACATCCTGCTCTTGCTGTGGGAAAATGGAGAATCAGGGGACCATTATTCCATCGCTGTCCATAGGAAGCCATCCCGAGGCACACAGCGTTACAGACACAGGACTTAGAGTTTCCATGATAACTCTGTCCTGCGCCTTGGAGATTTCTTTCTTCACTTCAGTTTCTCCGCCACCAGTGAAAGCTTTGCGATGTTCATGCAAGTCCTTGGCTTTCTGAAACAAACAAAAAAATCTCTACTGGAGCTTGGCTTGACACCTTACCTCGTGTCATTTTAAAGAACCGACTTTGCATATCCAAAGGATGCTTGTTACAAATTCAGAGTAAGAACAGCGCCTACTTCATGTACATCTGAAGGGTTACTCCACTTCACAAAAAGTTCCAGTACCACATTTTAAGGTGATATCATTGTGGGACAAGAACAGCAAATGGACTTATCTCGAAAATGGGTGTATAATCTGTTAAAAGGTCACATGGAACAGACGTGGAAGATGAGGCACCGGCCCACATTGGAGACTCCCCAAGGATTCCCACACTGGATACCCCCAAGGTTTCCCAGAGGAAGGAGCCATTTGCTATGCCCATTGAATGTGATTTTCACAGAAGAAGACACAGTGTGCAATCCCACGACCCTTCGATCTAAGGAAAGCTCAAGCGAGGATTCCAATCCCTCTGTTCTCTCAAAGAACACTGCAGGGGTGGAAACAGAGGAGAAAGAAGCCTGTCACCCTCTGTCCAGGAATTGCAAAACGCCTGTCCAGTCTCTGCCCTATTCCCAAGGTCCAGAGACGCTTAGGAACAGGTGACCTGCACACTAGCTGAACACAGGTATGGAAGGCGAGCTTGCTGGGCTGGCGGCTGAAAAGGACACAGATGGTGACTTCAAGCAGTAAAAACATTAGGGAAGACAAGGCACAGGGAGCTTTCTGGGCAAAAAGCAGAAGCAAAGCATGGGCAGGGAATGGGAGTCAATTCAGGGGAAGCTGACACTCTGGGAGGGAAGATGGAGAGACAGAAGCAAGCAGCCAGTGAAGCTTTCAAGAACGTGTGTGTGCGTGCGTGCGTGCGTGCGTGTGTGTGTGTGTGTGTGTGTGTGTGTGTGTGTGTGTGTGTCAGGGGGTTTTGTGCAGAGGACACAGGAAACAGAGAGAACTAAGAAGGACGGCCACTGGGAAATCTGGGAGAGGGAAAGGCCATATTTCAGGACAACAGTCCCTGAGAGCCAGAACTGAGGACTAGGAAAGGAGGGAAGCCTGGGTGGAGAAGCAGAGGGAGATCAAGAGAGTGAGAGAGGCAGGAGAGGACAGAGCAGAAGGGACCACCTGGGAAGCCAGAGAAACCCAGTCGCAAGGCTCCCTCTGTGGTACTGCTGCTGCTCACACCGAGTACTCACAGTTAGAAGTGAGCCTTTCTGGGTGGCTCTTCCAACAGGCTCCCTGTCAGTATTCAGCTGCATTAGAGCTGCATGTTTCCTTTCCCTAAGCTCTTCCTAAAGGCCTAGATGTATGTAGATGACTCTCTAGGTCTTGAAAACTACCTTTTACTTTTCTGCGTGCATGGGTGTGCAGGAGAGTGTGCATGTATGTGTGCTTGAGTATGGCGACCAGAGGTCGTAAAAAATTCAAAGTGATTTTCTTCACGTGTACATGTTTGCATGCATACATGTGCACTCGGGAGTGCCTGCGCCTTCCCAAACCCCTCACCCCATCACTTTTTGAAGCATGGTCTCTCACTAAACACGGGTTTTCCAATTTGGTTCTTCTGGTGGTTCCATAAGCCCCAGCGATCCTTTTGTCTTTACCCTCACCACTCTGGGGTTATAGGCACATTCCTGGAGTACAGAGGGCTGCTAGGAATATTCACTAGGGTACCAACAGCGGTACTCACGCTTGCTCAGCGAAGACAGACCTAGCTTCTCGCTAGCATCCTGAAAACATTTAATTTACTATGACACATGGAGCACTTTAGATAAGGCATCTGAGTCGGATCCGAGGAGAGACCTTTCACGGAGCATTTTAATGAGAGCATCAAAAAAAAATCCCATTGAAGGACTGCTTCAATCCCTGGATATATAGAGGTCACTTAGGACCTGGAGCTTCAGCAAGGGTACAATTGCCAGCTTGCAGTTCAAAGGGGATTAACCCTCTACCAGCTTTTTCATTCCCCACATCTCTTGGGGGGATGCTGAAATACATGACCACCAACACTCGAGAACAATGCTAATGTCTGAAGACTATAAATTTATGAAAGAAAATAAAAGCTACCCTTGCCCATTGTGTATTTCACTGATCTGTCCAATCAAAACAGTCAAAGAAATCCAGAAGGATCCCTAGACGTGCCAATCTCCATCGGAATGTCACTAGAGGTCAATAACTCATCACTGCGATGCACTGTGATCCTTTCTAAGCAGAGCTCTCATCACCAGCTCCTGTGCTAGAACGCTGCCCCCAACACTGTCATCTTCCCAGGTCAAACAAACCCTAGCATTTCTCCTAGGTGTGGGGAAAATATTCCCAAGAGAGTGTGATCATGCTTTGCAAAACTAATTACTTCTCCCACAAGCTGAGAAAGGGCCAATCTGTCTTCTGCTTTTATAGACACGTGGCATGGCATAAGGGTGTGCTCTGCTGACAAGTGCAATCTACCAGACCTTCAAAAATGTGTCAAATAAATCTTTCGCATTTCCAATCTTGGTTTCATGATCCCCTATAGCTTTCTGTAAAATCTTCATCTGCTTCTGAGTTATAAGCTGAAACATAGGAGAATAATGACAAAATGTCAGTAAAACTGAACATCCAACCCTGCTGCTCACAGGAATTGCTTCCCTAATGATGTGTGCTGACATTTCAAGAACACATTTAAAGACATGCCCTTCAGGGCCAAAAGCAACATAACATGGCCTGACCAGTCACAGACTGAGATAGTCCATCAAGCTGGTGCAAAAATCCTATAAAATATTATTAATTAACATAAGACCCACCTAATCTGTGGATTCCCCACCTCACTCACCAAAATTAAGTACAAAAAGTCCCTTTGTTTTCATAAAGTATTTTTAAGACACCAAGGACATGGATTAGCTTCCAAGGCATCCCTTCTCTCCCACCACCAAAAAAAGTTCTTCATCAATCAGTCATTCCCCAGATTGTGACATCCCATCAACTATATTATCGACCAAATAAGATGGGCAGGGAAGACGAATAGCAAACATCCAGCAGCTCCTGTGGTCAAACATTCCACAGCAACATGTCAAGAACTGAAACCACTCAATACACAAAATCTAGAAAGGCAGGGATTCTTCCCGGGTCTGCTTTCACTCCTAGGAAACTGAGGCAGGGAGGGTACTTATTTTCCTGAGCTTTCATGATGAGCAAGTATCAGGACCATGGCTGCATCCAAGTCAGTGTGGTCCAGAGAACGTGCTCCTCACCGCCAGACTGGAAACTGTCTCCATCCCCCTCAGATTCCAGGCTCTGCTTCCCTACTTTTGGAAGTCAGCATCTTTGGGAGTACCACTCTGTCCTCCATCAGGATGAAAGACTCCTCAAAGACAGCACTACTCGGTGTCCATGAACACTTACCTACCTCTGAACGCTAAGCCTCCACCTGCTCTGCCACAGCCACAGGGACTGCTCTCACTCTGCCGCCCTCGTCCCTGGGTCAGAAGGCTACCTGGGACCCCACCCTCACCCTGTCCTGCACCGTTTGGCATCTGCACTGCATGGATCATAAAGGTTCTCCTCTGAGCACCCAAGCCCATACCTCCTCCTGAGCTCTCCAAGCAGAGCCTACTCAGCCTCCCTCCCATGCTGGCTCCTAACCCATGACCACACCACCCCTCCACAGAAAAAGAAGCAAGCCTGAGAGGATGGCCAGTCTCTCCAGGCCACACGCACCACCCTCCCTGTCTCGCTATGCTCATGTCCCCTCCTGTCCTGTCCCTTTCCCTGGCCACTTGCTGCACCAAAGCCCTGCCACTTCGGAAACAGACAGGGTGGCTCTATTCCAAGCTAAGAGCGACACTCACAGCGAGGTGTTCCTCTTGCTCCCTTGCTCTCTCCACATTGTCCAGCCACCTCTGATGCAGGGACTTCAACATCTGGGAGTGCATGGCGTGAAGCTCTTGCCTGTGAAACACAGTCACAATTACTGAGCATTGTCACACTGTGTGAGGGTACAGCAAGGACACACACACTTCATATTTTGAGACAAGAGCCAGGCACAAAAGAGAAAGGGGGCATGAATTAAACTGTCTCCTGAGAGGCAGAAATGCCACTCTCATCCCAGAAGAACTTTGTCTTAATTTGCTGCCAGTGTCATTGCTTTGTGTGTCTTTGCTCTCGCCCACCTAGGATGCTCGGAGGCATACGTTTCCCAAGATTGCATTTCCGGCTTAAAATTAGATTCAGCTTCCCTTCCCCTTATGGAGTAACCGAGAGATCCCAAAAGCCCAAGTCCGTGTACTGAAGGCAACATACCCTTCATCTTCTGGGAGTCACATACACAAAGAGTGCACAGGACCATTTCCCCACATGGGTACAACGACTGACCAAAGAGAGCGCTGATGGCACATCCTAAAAGGTACAGTTTTGAGGCCCACAGAAGACTGGCCTTCCTTACAGGACATTATCTCTATTGTCATCTGAGGGGGGAGGGACTGTTCTCTTGCCAGTCTTGCAGCTAACACATCTGAGCTGTATAAAGGGCGGGTTTCCACCAGCTATGGGCAGGACTAGCTCACAGAGAAAATGCAGTGCTACCTAGGTCCCATTAGCGACTCCACTGAGTGCAGGATCACAATGGCAGGCAGGAGTGACTTTGGAAGGAAGAGCGAAAGCTGTACAGATTTCCTTTACAGAGGGTCACAACTTTACCTTGACTTCTGTTGTGCTTTGAAAATACTGTGGAGGTTTGCATTCAGGCTTCTGAAAGAGGCATGTATATCCTTTTCAAACTGTTTCCTCTTTGCCAGAAAGGACCGGGCAATGTCACCTAGTCGACAAAGGAAATGGTATCACTTTAAATCAAATATCCAGAGGAAGAGGTGCTCTTTCATCCCTGACACATCACCTACACGGTAACAGGAAGGAGTACGTACAGATCTGGTGTTCATTTTGCTCTTTGTCCTATTTTTATTTTCTTAAATTTTAGACCGGATCGTGCATAGCGCAGGCCAGTCTCAAACCTGAGAGGTAAGCGAGGGCAACCTCCAGTTCCGGATTCTCCTGCCTCCACCTCCTCTGTGCTAGAAATACAGGCATGGGGGCATCGTGCTTTGGCAAGTGACCACCACTGACAAACCATTTTCTGGAGACCTCAAAAACCAAGCAGTTCATTTGTACCACAAAGAAGGAATGCTGTCAGACATCCTTGCTTGCATGAACTGACTCTATACACTGGCTAAGAATTGATGATGTCTCTCTAGTAATGTTGTTTTAGGCTCACCTATAAGAGTAATAAAAAAGCTGCCTTAGCTTGAGGGGCGTAGTGGTACGCTGACTTGGTTACCATGGACAACAGACCACAAGCTAGTGTGGCATGCGTGATGTTGATGTTTGCATGCCATCACACTCTTCTTCCCGGGCCACAGCATGGCTGCCTTCACCATTCCCTGACAGCTCACAGATGTGGACGGCCTAAATGCAGCTCTCCAAGCCCTTCTTTGGCAGGGGTTCCTGGAGGAGGGCAACTTTGGAAAGCCAGAAAAATGACTTAATTCAGGTGAAAAACAGCTGTTGAAATGCAATATACCACTCGTGCAGTGAGATAAAAAGCAGGGATCAACCTGCTTGCCCAGCATCTCCAGTAACTCTTCAGCAGTGCAGGAAGCTGGGAACTCTCCCCACCGCCTCAGTGACAGCTACAACATCCCCCTGTTCAGAGCAGCTACCTAAAAGTTAAGCTAAAGGTACCCCCTAAAGGACAATGGCAATTTACTCTTCCAGAAATTAATAATAGTAATAAAAATCCCCTGAGCGACAGAACTGTTAACAGACTCCTGTTGACTGGTGACCACGTTCTCATCACGCTTGAGTTGTAGGGTCGGAAAGAAAGCTCCGGGACTAGCAACACCTGCTCAAACACACCTTTGAAATCCCATATCCTCTTCTGAACACGCTCCCTGTGGAAAATGCACACAAGAATCCTTAACTGAGTACAAACATCCTAACTTTGCTTTGAAGGAAAGGCATGGCACGCGATTTTGGAGAGACCAGCGCTCATGTGAGGCAAAGTCGGATTTTCCTCTCCCGGGTCATTGGTTTTATTCCTTTATTCAGGTTTTCATAGTGAACCAAAGAGTTCACTGCAGATATATATGGGCACACAGTTAAGGGTTACTTACTGGAGCGTGGGTGACTCAAAGTCAGCCGTTTCCCCAGGAAACCAACCTCAGGCTGGGTGCTGAATGACTCACGAAAACTGTATCCCTGGCGTTCCCAGCCCAACTGCACACCTCTCCACAAAGTGTCTCCTCGCCGCAAGCAGCGGGCTTTGTGTTATGTTGTGACAGCGTAGGGGTTTGTATACTACATGTTTACCAGAGCCCGTTCACTGTACAGCAGTGAGGGCTTCATAAAGGTGTGCTCACCCGTCTTTCGTGAACTACAGCCATATTCACTCTCAGCCTTCCTCACTACCCTCCCGCTAGTCCTCCTCTATTACCCAGACAGTGTCTCTTCACCCTTCATGCCACGTGACCATACTCCACCTCCAAAGGCGGCCTCTACTCCTCAAACCTTCCCCTCTATTGGGCATTGCCTGCCTCTCCCCAGTCTCCCTTCTGAGTTCGGGTGATATCATTTTATGGACCTATTTATAATCTGGGATCCTCAAATGAGAGAAAAGAGGTGACTGTCGTCTCTGGTGCTGGCTTATTTCACTAAACACCAAACTCTCCGTTTGTATCCATCTCCCAGAAAAGGGCAGCAGTTTCTGCACAAATCCACACTGAAACTACCTCCTGGGTCAGGCCAAAGTTCCTTTAAGACATCACCTGGCCTCCTGCACGTTTGATCCTGAGCAACAGCTGCCCATCTCACTGGTATCAACCGCCGGATTGTTTGCTGCGTGTCGAGAAGAAAGGAAGAACCTTTGCCAATGAAGTGTGTTGTTCTCATCGTCCCACATGGCAAACAGCTTCAGTCTGGGGTCCACTGAGCCCATCGCCAGGGGCAGTTTTAAAGTAGTCTTCCAGGAACTCGTGGCCCACCCCACCCCCACCCAGGTAAAACTCAACTAGGCCTGAGTCTGGGGACAGCAGGTACTTGTGTTCATACAAACCTTTCAAGGAAATTCACTGCGACCCACGGGTTCTTCAGAGGCCTGTTGGCCAAGACAAACTCCCTTGCACCTCTGCCATGGGGGAAGAACATCGGGGGGGAACAGAAACCCAGAGCATGCTTGAGAATCAGATCTCAGCACCTGAATCCCCACACCTACACCCGCAACTCCGTGGAAAGACCTGGTTTGTACCAGGCCACCCCTGTGCTCCACCCGCCAAAGAGTAGCAGAATGTCCCCTCGGTTAGGCCCTGCCCTATATGCCCCATATCAGTTGTTACCGGGGGTGACTGGATCTGGGTTCTGCAAGTGATCTGATGGGAGATTCTGATGAACCCTAGGGCGCTTGGCACTTCTCTCTGTATCTTTCTGCTCCTCACTTGACATGGCTGGGGCTCTGCCGGGCTCAGGAGGACTGAAATGTTGGTGCGCACAGACAGTAAGACACCGAGAAGAATGTCGTGGTGGCAATGGAAACAGGGGCCAGGACTCCACAGGCTGTGGCCATGAGTCCTGGCACTTTCTGTGCTGCAGCCAGGAGGAGGTAGGAGGATGACACCGATATCCCACCACATCCAATCACATTCTGACCCATTTTTCTGTCTGAATGCAGAGCTCTCCACAGCCCTGTAACCCTCAATCTCAGCCCTTTCTGCTCATTTCTTGCCCCCAGGATAGGACTGCTTTGGCTGGCCCCCAAACCAAGTGGCCCAACACCAGTGTCTCATTAACCCACACACCAGCCCGCTGACAGCCAATGGGGTCACCGGAGCCAAGTCCCTGCACTTCACACTTGAGTCCTGCTGAACTCTCAGCTGAGTCTGCATGTCTCAGAAGCAACTACCCACTCTGAGTCTGCATGTCTCAGAAGCAACTCAGGGACTCAGGCATCCTTGAAAGACCCAACGGAGGCAAATGCAGAGATTCGCCAATACTCTCACCCACAATGAGTGACACACAGCCTGTAAGAGGGCATGAAGCCACTGTGCTCACAGACAAGCACCATGGGAACTAGGAATGGTAAGCACCCAGGCTTGTCTCTTCAACAGAAGGGATGCCTACATCTGTTTTCCAACCAGAAGACTGGGAGAGGATGCTGTTAACAGCCTGGTGATCTGTGCTGTCTGCAGAGCCAGGCCACACCCGGATCTCCCAGATTATTATGTTTGACTCTCCCTCCCTAGACCTTCACCTTTAGTTTGGTTTCTCAGTCCACAGAGCCCATCCTCAGGGGAGATGTCCCATGTACATCTCCAGCCTGGGGACCTCAACGCTATCCGTGGACTGAAGCCACACCAGACCCTAGGTCCCTAAGCTATAGAACCCATCTTCATGGTAGAGGTCACATGTATGTTGCAAGAGAGTGTCTATGTAGTTAGGCCTCATTCTTCATCCTGCACATGGGATTGAGATCATTGTTACCAGAAAAATTTTCCCCAAAATCGTACTGTATTTAAACATGTCAAAAACAACCAGCCTGGGGTGAGACTCTAGAAGTTTGAATCAACATCTGCTAAATAACTAAGGTGTTTGCAGATTTCATTTTGACCTCGGGGTGATCGTCACTCTTTTCACCATGGCATTTGTAGGGAGCCTTATGATGATCCACACCCCTCTGTGATGAAGTATAGCCCCTGGGGGCACTTCTATTTGCACCTGGACATCACCTCACAGGCCAAGTTTGGATCTACCAGGCACAAGCCTGATCACCTCCGCCACACTCTGACACGGTTTCTCTTTTAATAAGTGGTCACCCACCAAGAGGAGCCTACTCCAAGCCCTTCCCCTGGGAAACCTCTTTCTCTTTAGAGGAAGGTAACGCCTAGACACTGCCTGCCTCCACAAGCATGCTTTCCTACTGGCTGGAACAACACCTATGCATGAGAAATGCCCAGCATGTGGGCCCAGCTGGTGCACATACATGAGGAATGGGGGGGGGCAGGGAGAGGGTAGTGCCTGGCATGTGTGGTAGGTGATACAGCACCAAGTACTTTGGACCCAGGCTGACTCTGATTTTGGAACCACCAGATCCTCAGAACAGGGATCCACCCAGATTAGATGACCACACTTCAGCCACATTTCCCTGAGAGTTCTCTTCCCTGCGGAGGCTTGTCCCACCTGAGTGGGCCCCACGTCCCCGAATGGGATGATGTCTGATTAGGTGGAGAAGCATGCAGGCATGCGTGGGCCTGTTCCAAAGAGCTAAAGGACAAGACCCATGCAAGTAATGAAGCTTGTGTGGTGACCTGGACTTGAAGGTGCACACGACTGCTCTGGGAACTGCAGTAACAGGGGCTGGAAGGGACAGGACTTCCTTCACTGGAACACATGCTGTCCTACCCACTCCTCCAGGGCCTTGCGGTCCTGACAGAGCTTTCTCAGATCTCTGCTCTGCCCCTGATTGCAGTCTGATGCAGAAGGGAGGCTCCAGACATCACCTCGAGGGCTACCGTGGTGGGCCCTAGTAACCAGTCTCTCACCAAGGTGGACCTGATTCACCACCATCCTCTGAGACTGTCCTTGCACTCGAGGGTGATCACACCTAGTTTGCCCTCACTTCCTGAACTTAAGAATCCCTGATTCTGGAAGAGCGAAAAGGCCGGTAGGCAAGGGTCTAACCAACCCTCTTCCATTTCCATGGTAAGGTTCACCTAGAAATCATGCCTAGGGACTCAGGGCTTGCAGTCACACATGGCTGAAATGGGACCGCACTATCGAGGGTGTGAAAGGCCCAGAGCACCTCCTCTTCTCAGTGTGCCCGCCTGTCTAGCTCTCTCCCCTGGCCCAATCTGGAAAATGCCCAAGAGGTACAAAAAGTGCCTCCTGGAAGGTCCCTAGTCCCTCCAGCAGCAGGCAAAACTGTCCTGCCCACTCCCCTCAGGCCCTGGGGCCCCAACACAGCTTTCTCAGACTGCTCAATATGGCCTCCTCCAGTCACATTCAGAAGTGAGGCTCTGCACATCACGGGCTATCCTGGTCACAAACCTAGGTGGACAGGATTCGCGATGATCCCCACAGACCCTCCTTACGCATGAAGGTGGGTCACACCTAGCTAGGCCCACGAAGCAATCACACATACGTGACTTGAGTCTTAGAGTGGCACACGTGTGTCCCGGAACATAGCGAATTAAGGCTTGTGAGGACCTGAACACCCACAGCCCCTTTCACATAGGCCCGCCCGTGGACATATGTCCGGGAGGACATCGGAAGTACACAGAGACCTCGGAAAGGGCCATGGGGAGGTTCCTAAGTCTTTCCCCAAGCACCCGTGTTGCTGGTCCGCTCCTCTCAGTCCCCGTGTCCCTCACAAAGCATTC
>PVIU01029523.1:0-17361 GCA_004026605.1 Ondatra zibethicus
AAAAAAAAAAGAAAGAAAATCTTTTGTTTATTCTAAGTTAATTCTATATTCTCTCGTTTTGCTGAAATTGCTGATCAGTTCCAGAAATGTTCCTGTAGAATTTGGAGACCTCTTATGTGTACTATATCACCTGTAAATAGAGATAGCTTGGCTTTTCCTTTCCCTGTTTGTATCCTTTCAGTTTCCCTCTGTTGTCTCAGCCTAGTGCTCAGAGCACAATATTGAAAACAAATGGGCATAGAGGACAGCCCATCTCATTCCTGATTTCAATGAGATTTTTTTCAAGGGTTTCTCTGTTTAATAGAAGTTGGCTGTGGATTTGTCATACATACCCTTTATCATGTTGAGGGGATGTTCCATTCAGTCCTACTGTCTAGGACTTTTAGCATGAAGGCATGTTGAGTCTTGTCAGGGACATTCTTCAACTATAGGAGATGATCATGTGGCTTTTGTCTTTAAGTCCATTTATGTAACTATTTTATTTATTGACTTGTATACATTTAACTATCCCTGCATCATTGGGATAAAATGAAGAGGACTGTAGTGGATAATCTTATTGATATATTCCTGTGTTCACTTTGCAAGTATTTTAATGAGGACTTTTAGATCTATGTTCATCAGGGATATTGGCCTATAGTTTTCTTTCTTTCTTTCTTTCTTTCTTTCTTTCTTTCTTTCTTTCTTTCTTTCTTTCTTTCATTCCTTTTTTTTGCATCTGTACTTGTCTTGGGTATGAGAATAATACTGGCTTTGTAGAAAGAATTTGGGAGTGTTCCTTCTGCTTCTATTTCTTTGAATAACTTAAGAAGAATTGACTATAAATTGTCTGAAATCTGAGTAGAAATTTGTGATGAGTACATTTGGTCTTGGTTTTTTCTTAGTTGGAAGACTTTCTATTACTATTTCAATCTCCTTATTTGTTATGGTTTGTTTACATTGCTGATTTCTTCTTTATTTAACTTTGGTAGTTTGAATAAATCTAGAAATTTGTGCATTTCTTTTACATTTTCCAACTTAATGGGTTACAGGTCTTTTAAAAGCATTCTTTTACAATATTTTGAATTTCTTTGGTGTCTATTGTAGCATTTCCCTGTTTATTTATGATACTGTTGACTGGAGTCATGACTTTATTTTGTTTAGTTGGGCCAAGAGTCTGTCAATCCTGTTTATCTTCTCAAAGAACCAGCTTTTAGATTCTTCGATTCATTGTATTTTTGTCTAACAAAACCTTAATACCAGATATGAGAAATTCCCTTTCTTGAGGCGATATGAAACATCTACTCACCTCTGACAGGATACTAGGGACAGACCAAAGAAATTACTTCACCCACGCTTAGATTCTTGAGTTTCCTGGGGTCACCTCCAGAGGTGTGGTTAACTCAAAGCAGTTGCATCGTGGAGAAGTTCAACCCAGTGAGGGTGAAGACCCATGAAAACGCCATTTCTGGGCCCCTTGCACAACTTCCAGGTGGTGCAACTGAGTCTCCCCTCTTCAGCATTTGCTAAGTTTACACAGCCTCGTCAAGGGGCTTTGTGGAAACTTCTAGGAGCGCCTGAAGGGCAAGACAGAGACTTGTCGAGAAGTACTGTACTGCGGTTATGTGTTTGCTTCTTCCTGAAACATGGGTTAGGAGTTCTGGAACTCATTTATATGGATACTAGTGTTGACCAAATAAACAAAAAAATTGTAAGTTGTCAGAACTAGGCCTCTCAGAGCAGAAGAATGAAGCTTGTTTTGAAAGGTAGGAAACTTAGAAAGAGTCCTATGAAGACTCAGTCTTGGGTGGCTGTGGGATTTGCAGGGCTGGAGGGATTTTCTGTCAAGACTTCATCTTCAGCTTTCAGCTCCACCTGCAAACAGGCCGTAGAGGCCTCTGTCTCCTCTTGCCAGCCTCTTTCCAAGCGGCATCTTTTTCTTAGCCATTCATCGAAGACTTCCCATGTGGCAAGTGTCGTACTGATTATTTAATTGTATGTTCTTATCTACATTGTCATAACAATCACAACGAGGAAGTGTGTGTGTGTGTGTGCATGTCTGTTTGTGCATGCATGTGTGTGTGTGAGGGGATGGTGGTTAGAAGCTTTCCCAATATCTCAGATCCAGAAAATAGGAAAGAAAGGACCGACTTACTAAGCGCATGTAAGCCCCATTTGCCTGATAGCGTGCTTCTTGTCCTACTTTGCTTTACATTGCTATGATAAGGACCTGGGGATGAGAGGGTTTGTTTGACATATACATCCCAATCACGGTCCATCATTGCGGGAAGGCAAGGCAGGAACCAAAGCAGAGGTCACAGAGGAATGCTGCTTACTGACTTGCTCCCCATGGTATTCTCAGCTTGCTTTCTTATATAATGCAGGACCCCCTGCCTAGGGGTGGCACTGCCCATGGTGGACCAGGCCATCCCACAGTAAGACAATGCCCCACAGACTTGCCTACAGGCCAATCTGATGGAGACTATTCCTCAAGCAGGGTCCCTTCCTCTCAGATGACTTTTGTTTGTGTCAAGTTGGCTAAAAATCATGTCCATTCTCTCAGAACACTTCTCAGGGCTTTGGTGTTAGAAAAGCTGGAATGGATAATAGATGGGGACAGGAGTTCTGGGCTCTGTTTCTTCAGGGAACTAGAAAACAATCGTGAGATTGGTAATTACAATATGAATTATTGTATTTGAATTATGAAGCTGGGCATACAAAAAGCTGAATAGGTGTTTACCGAAGCCCTTCAGCTATACACTGTAAAGGTGGGCTATTTTCCTCTCATTATGGCTGCCTGGGAGATTTGCTCTCTGCCACAGTAGCAATGCATTTCTCTTGGAAGAAGATCGAAATTCAGAACCTGAAGTGTGGTTTACTAAATGATATTGTTTTCACATCATTAAAAATAAAAAAAATTGATAAGTAGACACGTGGTAAACTGGGATCCGTTCTCTAATGTTACCTTCCCAGGCCTCCTGACAATGTTCTAATATGCATTGTGCTCTGCTGCCACCTGCTGGTCACCTAGGAAAAGAGACAAAAGCTTCCAGCATAGGATGAATACTTGAATGGCTGAATAAATCAATGCCCCACCACACTTTCCACTCCAGTCTCCTGCTTAACCCATCATATCTACCCTTATTTAACTAAAAATCATACACGTCCCTGTTGGGGGAGGCTGCTCGTTTGTTCCTGGAAACCCAGATTTGAAATAACCACACAGAAACTCTATTCAATCACTGCTTGGCTTATAAACTCTAGCTTCTTATTGGCTAACTCTTACATCTTAAATTAACCCATTTCCATTATTTTATGTTTTACCACGAGGCTCATGGTTTACTGGCAAGGTTCTGGCATGGCTCACATTTTTCTCCTCTGGTGGCTACATGGTGTCTCCCTGACTCCGCCTACTCTCTCTATACATCTTTTCCAGCCTGGCTATATTCTGTTAAGCCATTGGCTGAAAGCAGCTTCTTTATTCATTAACCAATAAAAGCAACACATAGACAGAAGGACTTCCCACATCACCTCCCTTTGCCCAACCTTTGTCAGGTAGAAGGTTTAAGAGTAAGGTCTTCCACTGCCTCCTGCTTGTCCTCTTGGTGAGTTAATTCTCTTTTGCAAAAGTCATGTCGGTGATTGGTACACTTTAATGTAGAGAAGATGACTCTGCTTTGGTAATTTAACAATCACTGAGGTAGCAAGTCCAGACAGAACTTATGCCCATGGATTACCAGCCACCCCCACAATATTGCTCCTCGGCTGCTTTCGAAGTACACCTTTAACCATCTCCAGGAAGACTTCTGCTCGGGGGTCCTGGCATTTGAGCCCCTTAAATATGCAATAAGGAACAGTTTCAGGGGTTGGAGCACTTTGTATTCATTGGGTATCTTGATATATACGACTGGACACCTATTTTTAATTCTCTCAAGTCCGGCCACTGTTGCAATGATTGACTTTGCCAGAACATCTGACTTCTGAAACAAGCCCCGATTTGGCTGTTGTTCAGAGCGTTTCAGGTGCAAGGGCACCTTGATGGGAGGGACAACCATCAGACTTGCTCCTTGGAGTTTCCTTGGCTTCTTTTGGTCTCTGAGACCTGGTTCTAGCCACGGTGTCAGGAGCATGGCTGTGCATTTCTGAAAAGCCACATGGGAATTCCACATTGTCAGAAATGTTGATTCCATCTGCCAGGTCGCTCGCTGAGCCGCAGTCTCTGAGCCAGGCAGTTCTGGTCTGGTCTGCCATGGCTGTCATCAGGAGGGCCATGGTCCCTGCTTTGTTCTGCAGGCTCTTCTGCACTCGCTAGCACTTTGTGGCCATTTCCTGGTGAATTCATGGTAGGCTCTGCACACTTTTAAATTATCTTTAAGACAATTCTCACTTTATAGTCCTAGGCTTTGAGACCTGCCTGTTTGAATTCATTGACCCTTTACTTAAACAGTTACTTCAGCCAGTTCTGTCTATTGTATAAGCATCCAGGAGGTAATTCCCTAATTCACTTATGACCAAGAAAGGGAAAACCAAGACAAAACCAAAACCCGTGAAGCTGTTCCATACATGGAGACGTTCATTCACAGCCTATATAAGACTTGTAAAAGAAGATGTCAAAATTTTACTGTTTGAACAGGCAGCCTTTACTCTTATAGATTGTTGGTAAAATAAAAAGATTACTTCAACATTGTCAGCATCCTCCTGTGAAGACAGGATCCTTACTGGGATCCCTAGTGGTCTATTGTTTAGGGCCTGAGTCTACCTGCTGTGACCTGAGTTTGACCTCAGTCAGAGAACTGTGACAAGCATCGATGACCTAGACTGAGAGATGCGGATTCTCCCTTATAGCTTCGCTTTTTTAAAAATTAATTTTATCAAGACAATCCCTATAACCCCCACCCATGGTGCACGACCCATAGTTCCCTACCCAGGATGCACCGCCCACGGCGCACCGCCCACGGCGCACTGCCCACATTATACCAGGAGTCGTCTTCTTGGCTTTCACTGCTTTATGCTGTCCCCTCCATGCTGATATATCTAGGTAAGGCAAACCAGATGGAGGAGGAGCCCGACGGCCAGGGAAAGCAGAACAATGGGGAAAACTGCGTGGCTACAGACTTGAGTATCCTTCCTTACGAGATTCCAGATTTAGGAAGACAGAATCATAGAATGAGCTAAACCAGGCAGGAGTCGCTTTAAAGGGTTCAAGGAGGTCTGTTAAGTGTCTGCCCAGGTTGGGTGGGCATAGAAAATGCTTTTGTCCTCTTCGCTGGAGGGCTCTGCCCTATGCTGATGGTCTGAGGAAGCAGACAGAAATATTAAGCCTTAGGAAGGAAGTTTAAGCCTAAGGGCTGCTTAGAGCAGAGAAAAGGGAATCAGAAGAGGTGACCTCTGAAGGGAGAGAACTATGTGGAAGCTGGCGAATGAAGAATCGGAAGAATTGCTCCTCAGCCTTTTGGCTAGGATTCAGTTTGTCTCTGTTCTTATCAGATTAGTATTGATTCGAGGCCAATATATTAAATAGGTTTTTGGGTCGAAGAGATGGAACAGGAGCTTGCTCGTTCAATCCACATATTGACCTATTATAGAACTTCTAAGAACAGTAGGAAGAAGAAAAAAATCCAAATGAAAGACACAAGGCTTTTGTTTTCTGTCTATAGTTTTTTCTTTTACTATTTCTTTTTTTGAGACAGTGTCTCACTATTACAGTCAAGTTGGTCTCCAACTGTCCAAATCCTTCTGTCTCAGTCTCCCAGGAGTAGGGATTACAAGTTTGTGCTACAATGCTTAGTTATTTTTTCCTGTGTTTTGAGTATGCTTTAATGTGCCTATTGTATTTTACACATATCTGGTGTAAAATTGATGCCTTAGAAATAAAAAGTGCTCATAAGGTATAGCCAAAATACTTTAAAATAAGACTTATTTTCTGTGTAAAAATACTTAGTTTTATTTTCTAGTGTGGAGCGGTGGAAAGGTAATCACTTCCTGTGTGCAGTACCCAAAAAGGCCAGAAGGAGGTGTCAGAGCCTCTGAAATGGGGGTTACAGATCATTGTCACCCACCATGTGGGTGCTGGGAATGAACAAGTGCTCTTACCACTGTCCATCCCTAGGGCTCATTTAGCATTATTAGTTGAACAAATGAGCAACTGTGTCTCTCAATGAAGAAAATATGTTCATGTATCTAAAAGCTATGACAAAGAAATGGTGTGCGGTGATGGCTGACTGACTTTGTTAAATGTCTCAAACGACCATGAGAAACTCAGATCACTGTTGGGAAGAAAATAAAATGCATCTTTAAATAGAGGCAATTATAGACTATAAGGGTCCTACAGCTGTGGTTGCTGCAGGAGTCAAGGTAAACTTAGGGACTGGACAAAAGAAAGGCTGAGATGGTTAAAAAGGATTTTGAAAAGAAGTGGTAAAATTGGTGAAACAGAAAAGAAACAAGGCTTTTCTAGAAGCCAAGCACTGGTTGAGCAGGGATACTGGTGTAACATTGGTACTTGGTCTCTGGTGACTGACAGTGTTCTTTAGAGCATTTATCTGCTTTAATAAGAATTTATGCCATTTTTCTTCACCTTTAAGTAGCCTAGAACACAGAGGAAGTAAACTCCAAAGAGCAGGACTGAGGCAGTGAGCTCCATAGCAGTGGGACTGATCCAGCGACCTAGGCTGGGGCAGGCCTGAGACTGCAAGCTCAATGGGAGTGGGAGCAGATCCAGACCAGGGACATTTGTGGAGGCAGGACTTAGCCAGCAACCTGGGCTGGGGCAGACCCGAGACTGTGAACTCCACAGGAGCAGGTACAGGGGAGCAACCGCTGAGCGAGTGGGCCAGAGCCAGAGACCTCTGCGGGCCCAGGTATGAATCTGGAACCTTCAAAGGAGTAGACCTGAGCTAGGACCCCTGTAGGTTCAAGCGTGAGTGTGGGACCTCCGAGGAACTAGGCCTAAGCCAGGACCTCTGCAGGTCCAGGCAGTGGTCTGAGACCTCCGAGGGAGTAGGCAGGAACCAGAAGCCTCTATGGGTCCAGGCATGAGTCTGGGACCTCTGAGGGAGTAGTCCTGAGCCAGTTCCTCTACAGGTCTGGGCACACCTGAGTCCGGGACCTACAAGGGAGTAGGTCAAAGCCAGAGACCTTTGCAGGACCAACCCAAAGCCAGGGACCTCCACAGGAGTGGATCCAGACCAGGGACATTTACAGAAACAGGTCTGAGCTGACAACCTAGGCCAGAGCAGGCCTAAGAAAGCAAACTCCACAGGAGCTGAACAAACCCCAGGAATGGGATAATTGGAACCTTGGCACTGACTGCACCACAAGAAGAAACCATCTGAGCCTTGGATCCACTGGCACCTGGAAGATTAATCACCAGAGTCACAGGCAGCCCCAATTACACCAATTAGAGGAAAAGATAGTAGACAAGGTAAGAACACACGCAACACCACAAAGAACAACACAACACCAGTAAAATCTAGAGACCCTACAACAGCAAGACTTGAACAACCAATAGATGAAGCAGAAGAAAATGACCTAAAAAATAACTTCAGGAGAATGTTTGAGACTCTTAAAGAGGAAATGAGAAATTCCCCCAAAGAAATGGTGGAAAAGACAAACAAAAAATTAGAATTAGAAGATATCAACAAATACCTTAAAGAAAACCAAGAAAAAAAAAATCAAACATCTGAAAAAAAACTATTCAAGATTTGAAAACAGAAATAGAGACAATAAAGAAAACACAAGCCAAAAGAATTATAGAAACAGAAATCATGAGGAAAAGAGCAGGAGCCACAAATGAAAGTTTAAAAAGCAGACTACAAGAGATGGAAGAGAGAATCTCAAGTGCCAAAGATAGAATAGAGGAAATAGACTCAGCAGTCAAAGAAAACATTAAATCTAACAAAAGCTTAACCCAAAATATCCAGGAAATATGGAACACCATGAAAAGGCCAAACCTAAGAATAATAGATATAGAAGGATAAGTTCAACTCAAAATCACAGAAAATATATTTAACAAAATCACAGAAGGAAACATTCCCAACCTAAAGAAAGATATGCCTATAAAGATACAAGAAGCTTATAGAACACCAAATAGACTGGATAAAAATAAAAATTCCCCTTGCCAAATGATAATCAAAACACTAAACATACAGAATAAAGAAAGAATATTAAGAGCTGCAAAGGAAAAAGGCCATGTAACATATAAAGGCAGACCTATCAGAATTACACCTGACTTCTCAATGGAGACAATGAAAGCCAGAAGGTTGTGATCAAATATTATGCAGACATTAAGAGACCACAGATGCCAGCTCAGACTACTATACCCAGCAAAACTTTCAATTGCCATAGAAGAACAAAACAAGATATTCCATAACAAAACCAGATGTAAACAATACTGAGCCACAAACCTAGCCCTAGACAAAGTACTAGAAGGAAAACTCCAACCAAAGGAAGTTGGCTACATCAACAAAAACACAATTGTTGATCTCACAGCAACAAATCCCAAAGAAAGGTAAAACACATAAATTAACATCACCAACAATGAAAACTAAATTAACAGAAGAGAGCAATCACTGGTCATTAATATCCCTTAATATAAATGGATTCAATTCACCTATAAAGAGGCACAGGCTAACAGATTGGATATGAAAACAGAATCCATCCTTCTGCTGCATACAAGAAACACACTTCAACCTCAAAGACAGACATCATCTCAGAGTAATGGGTTGGAAAAAAAATTTCCAATCAAATGGACCTAAGAAAAGAACTGGTCTAGCTATCCTAATATCTAACAAAATAGACTTAAAATTAAAATCCATGAAAAGACACAAAGAAGGACGTTTCATATTAGTCACAGGAAAAATCCATCAAGAGAAATCTCAATACTGCACATCTATGCCCCAAATACAAGGGCACCCTCATATGTAAAAGAAACTCTTCTGAAGCTTAAATCATACATTTAACCCCACACACTAATAGTGGGGGAGGTCAACACTCCATTCTGACCACTGGACAGGTCAGTCAGACAAAAAATTAACAGAGAAATAAGGGAATTGACAGAAGTGATGACTCACATGGACTTAACAGACAATTATAAAACATTCCATCCAAACATAAAAGAATATACTTTCTTCTCATCACCTCATGGAACTTTCTCAAAAATTGACTACATACTTGGTAACAAAACAAATGCCAAAAGATACAAAAAAATCGAAATAACCCCATATATCTTATCAGATCACCATGGCTTAAAACTAGAACTCAACAGCAACACTAATTCCAGAAAGTCCACACACACCTGGAAATTAAACAATGCTCACCTGAATCAATTGGTCAAGGAAGAAATAAAGGGAGAAATTAAAGACTTTCTAAAATTCAATGAAATGACCACACAACATACCCAAATTTATGGGACACAATGAAAGCAGTGTTAAGAGGAAAGTTCATAGCACTAAATGCCTACATAAAGAAGCTGGAAAAATCCCACGCTAGTGAATTAACAGAACAATTGAAAATTTTAGAACAAAAAGAAGCAAACTCATCCAAGAGAATTAGATGGCAGGAAATAATCAAATTGGGAGCTGAAATCAACAAAATAGAAACAAAGAAAACAATACAAATAATCACTGAGACAAAGAGTTGGTTCTTCGAGAAAATCAACAAAATAGACAAACCTTTATCCAAACTAACCAAAAGGCAGAGAGAGACTATCCAAATCGACAAAATCAGAACTGAAAAGGGGGACATAACAACAGACATGGAGGAAATCCAGAGAATCATAGGTCATATTTCGAAAACCTGAACACCACAAAATTGGAAAACTTAAAGGAAATGGACAACTTTCTGGATAAATATCACTTACTAAAAATTAAATCAAGACCAGATAAGCAAATTAAATAGACCTATAACTGCTGAAGAAATAGAAATAGTCGTCAAAAGTCTCCCAACCAAGAAAGCCCAGGACCAGATGGTTTCAGCTCAGAATTCTACAAGATTTTCAATAAGAACTAATACCAACACTCCTCAAATTGTTTCACACAATAGAAACAGAAGGAACATTGTCAAAATCCTTTTATGAGGCTACAATTACCCTGATACCCAAACCACATAAAGACATTACTAAGAAAGAGAATTACAGACCAATCACACTCATGAACATTGATGCAAAAATAATAAATAAAATACTGGCAATTGAATCCAACAACACATCAGAACCATCATCTGCCATGATCAAGTCAGCTTCAGCCCAGAGACGCAGGGATGGTTCAACATACAAAAATCTGTCAACGTAATCCACCATATAAACAAGATGAAAAAGAAAAACCACATGATCATCTCATTAGACACCAAAAAAGCTTTCGATAATATACAACATCTCTTCATGATAAAGGTCTTAGAGAAAACAGGGATACAAGGAACATACCTGAACATAATAAAGACAATATACAGTAAGCAAACAGCCAACATCAAACTAAATAGAGAGAAACTCCCAGCGATACCACTGAAATCAGGAACAAGACAAGGTTGTCCACTCTCTCCATACCTATTCAATATAGTTCTTGAGGTCCTAGATAGAGCAATAAGACACCCAAAGGAGGTCAAGGGGATAAAAATCGGAAAAGAAGAAGTCAAACTCTTACTATTTGATGATGATATGATAGTTTACATAAGCTTCCCCAAAAATTCTACCAAGTGACTTCTACAACTCATAAACACTTTCAGTAATGTAGCAGGATACAGGATTAACTCAAAACAGTCAGTAGCCCTTTTTTTACACAGATAATAAATGGGCTAAGAAAGAAATCAGAGAAACATCACCCTTCACAATAGCCACAAATAGCATAAAATATCTCAGAGTAACTCTAACCAAACAAGTGGAAGACTTGTATGACAAGAACTTTAAATCTTTGAAGAAAGAAATTGAAGAAGACACCAGAAAATGGAAAGACCTCCCATGCTCTTGGATAGGCAGAATTAATATAGTAAAAATGGCAATCCTACCGAAAGCAATCTACAGATTCAACACAATGCTCATCAAAATCCCAACAAAATTCTTCAAAGACCTTGAAAGAATGGTACTCAACTTCATTTGGAAAAGCAAAAAACCAAGGATAGCCAAAACAATCCTGGGCAACAAAAGAACTTCTGGAGGCATCACAATCCCTGACTTCAAACTTTACTACAGAGCTACAGTACTAAGAACAGTCTGGTATTGGCATAAAAACAGACAGGAAGACCAATGGAACAAAATTGAAGACCCAGAAATCAATCCACACATCTTCTAACACCTGACTTTTGACAAGGAAGCAAAAAATATCAAATGGAAAAAAGAAAGCATATTTAACAAATGGTGCTGGCATAACTGGAAATCAACATGTAGAAGAATGAAAATAGATCCATATCTATCACCATGCATAAAACTCAAGTCCAAATGGATCAAAGACCTTAACATAAAGCCAACCACACTGGACCTCATAGAAGAGAAAGTGGGAAATACATTTGAATGCATTGGCACAGAAGACCACTTCCTAAATATAGCCTCAGTAGCACAGATACTGAGAGAAACAATTAATAAATGGGACCTCCTGAAACTGAAAAGCTTCTGTAAAGCAAAGGACACGGTCAACAAGACAAAACAGCAGCCTACAGAATGGGAAAAGATCTTCACTAACCCCACACCAGATAGAGAAGATATACAAAGAACTCAAGAAATTGCTCATCAAAAGAACAAATAATCCAATAAAAAAATGGAGTATAGACCTAAACAGAGAACTCTCAACCGAGGAATCTAAAATGACTGAAAGACACTTAAGGAAATGTTCAACATCCTTAGTCATCAGAGAAATGCAAATCAAAACAACTCTGAGATTCCATCTTCCACCTGTAAGAATGGCCAAGATCAAAAACACTGATGACAACTTATGCTGGAGATGCTGTGGGGTAAAGGGAACACTCCTGCACTGCTGGTAGGAGTGTAAGCTAGTACAGCCGCTTTGGATGTCTGTGTAGCGATTACTCAGATAATTAGGAAACAACCTTCCTCAAGACCCAGCAATACCACTTTTGGGCATATATCCAATCAATCGTGCCACAAGGACATGTGCTCAACTATGTTCATAGCAGCATTATTTGTCATAGCCAGAACCTGGAAACAACCTAAATGCCCCTCAACCAAAGAACGGATAAAGCAAATGTGGTACATTTAAACAATGGAGTACTACACAGCAGAAAAAATAACAACATCTTGTATTTTGCAGGCAAATGGATAGAGCTAGAAAACATCATTTTGAGTGAGGTAACCCAGACACAGAAAGACAATTGTCACATGTACTCACTCATAATGGTTTTTAAACATAAAGCAAAGAAAATCAGCCCACAAATCACAATCCCAGAGAACCTAGACAACAATGAGGACCCTAAGAGAGATCTAATCTACATGAGAAGTAGAAAAAGACAAGATCTCCTGAGTAAATTGGGAGCATGGGACCTTGGGAGAGGGTTGAAGGGGAGGGGAGAGGCAATGAGGGAAGCAGTGAAAAATGTAGAGCTCAATTAAAATCAATTAAAAAGGGGGAAAAATTAGCCTAGAACACAAAGTTTCTATCCTACCTGTGTTTGGTGTATTTAAGCTTGAAAATGGAAAGGGAACAAAATAGATAACCATTTGTCTTCATTTTTATCTGAGCATTCTAAGCCTCTGTTATGTGTGTGAAATTATAAAATGTAAAATTGTCTTCTTGACCTAGAATGCACTGCACACCCCAGAAAGCCAGAAGGACACACAATTTGGTATTAATATCAGTATAGAAGATTCCCTGGGATCTGCTCTGTCTGGGAATATGCTCTTGGTGTCAAACATTCTAGTCAATTGTGACGGCCATCAGATGCTTGAGAGTGACACCCAGAACATCCAGAGCAAGGAAGGAAATGCAATCAGTCCCCTCTAATAGTTTTCTGATCACTCACAAAAAATTGGTATGACCATAAATGTTCTCTGTTCACTTTTTGTTTTGTCTTGTTTTGTTGTTTTTTTTTTTTTTTTTGAGACAGGGTTTCTCTGTGTAGCTTGGAGCCTGTCCTGGAACTGACTCTGTAGACCGGGCTCTCCTCAAACTCACAGAGATCTGCCTGCCTCTGCTTCCCAAGTGCTGGGCTTAAAAGTATGCATCACCATCCCCTGGCTTTGTTTTTGTTTTTGTAAGAGAGGGTTTCCCTGTGTAACAGCCCCTACTGTTCTGGGATTTGTTTTGCAGACCAGACTAGCCTTGAACTCACAGAGATCCACCTGCCTCTGCCTCTGCTAGCATTAAAGGCATTTGCTACCATGCCTAGACAAAAATGTTTTTTGATTATGAAAACTGATTTCCTTCATTCTTGGTAGCTTTGCATCTTAAACTTTTACCCACTCCTGCAAGGACTGTGCAAAAGTACAACTCCTAACCACACAGTGCTAACCCAAGACAAAACAGAGACTGGACTTTGGGGAGTACAGAAAGTTAAGCCTGAAAGCTGCTTCTTCTGAACCACTGTGTTGCTTGAATGTGGCTGCAGGAGATTGCCAGTGATCACGATTGCCTGTCATTCCCCCTTCAACTTGAGGCCAGATCAGATCAAAGCACAAGGCAGGTCCATCTTGGCAACCCATGACAATGCCAACCTAGCCATGAAATGGCTAATCAGTGATACTCAGAAAGGAGAAATTCAAAAGAAATGGGGGAGGGGTGAAACAAAGGTGAATACAGCCAGCAGGCTGTGACAATCATTTCCTCATAACCTACATGAAAGACCAGCAGAGCTGCAGTCTGGAGACTGCTCCAGCCTTACATAAGGTACATTTACAAGGAGAACTGCAAGAAGCTGTCTGTTCAGCCGTTCTTGGTATGTGGTTCTGGTCCTCCATTAGGCATCTCAGTCAGGTGTTTCCAGGTTCTTGGCCTCTTATTCAGGGAACCGAAAACAAGATTCACACAGACTCACAAAAGAAAAAGTAACATGAAATGTATTAAAACAAAGGTATAGGGCAGGCCAGCATATACTGCAAGCAAGCAGTGGGCCACAAGGGTGAAGACACTCCAACTCAAGGGTGAAGACACTCCAACTCAAGGGTCCTGGCTGCTGTGTGGAGCTTCCTTCTATGGGGAATCAAGAGAAAGAGGAGTTTGATTACTAAGGGGCATAAAGAGGGTGGTTCTCTGCTTTTGCTGTTTTGTCCCTTCCCATAATGATTCTGATTTTGATCCCAATTATGCATATAGTCAATAGAGATTCTCCCTAAAAGTTTACCTGAAACACAGTTCTGTAGGATTATACATGAACCCCAAACCAGTTCAGACCTTTCTCTTGTATAAGGAGAACGTGGTTGAATAGAATTTGTCTACGTCTGATGGTTGTTGAGGGGAAGAGAAACTTATCCTAACATTCAGAGACAGGTACATACATATCCTGGTGCAGGTGAGGCTGCATTCAATAATGCAGCAATTTTTGGATGCATTGTTGCAGAGAGGGTTGTTATGTATAGATGAAGAAGCTGGGCTTTCATGTGCTTTATTAGAAGGGGATTGCATAGACCAACACAAAGAGTTCCAGGTTACTAAACTATCCTCTATGCTTGCCTGTTTTAGTCCTCCTTGTTTTCCATTCTTTTTTTTGTTTTTATTTATTTATTTATCTATTTATTGGTTTTTCAAGACAGGGTTTCTCTTAGCTTTTAGAGCCTGTCCTGGAACTAGCTCTTGTAGACGAGGCTGGCCTCAAACTCACAGAGATCTAGCTGCCTCTGCCTCCTGAGTGTTGGGATTAAAGGTGTGCACCACCACCGCCCGGCTTGTTTTTCATTCTTGAAACTTCCTTTTTCCCATGTAGTTACTGATTACAGGGCTTTTCTTGCTTACCTACCAGCAAAATAAAGAAAGAGCATGCGTAGTTACATTTGATGCGCTTATACTGACTTTTTGAGTGCAAGAGAAATCTGGTTAAGCAGGGTTGCCCCAGAGGCCCTACAGCTACAGCCCATAAACAGGAGGAGCCCATACACTGTCTAAGTGTCTTTGATGCCCTGCTCCTTTGAAGGCAATGTTTATGCATTTGCTCTGGACTGCTTGTTCTTTGTGTTGTTTGTGTACCTTGCCTTCATCTTCTGTTTACTCAGGATTTATCAAGAAATGCAACTGGCAAGTTCTACAAGCAGGAACTTTAACTGTTAATATAAAATCTCTCATTTTATTACTTGTCTAGCAACAAGTATTGGTCTCCTAGGATCATTTATGTCCCCATTTTGCAGGCAGTTGGAGGATCATTTGATGCCCTACATCTCCCAAGAGTGGAATGAAGAAATGGAGACTGTAACTACCTACTCATACATCCTGAATGTTCGCTGGGCATAGCCGCTCCTGCTCACTTGCCTCTGTATTAATTACTTTTCTGTTGCTGCGACCAAACAACATGACTGAGACAGATTATAGGAGGAAGCATTTAATTGGGCTTAAGGTTTCAGAGGTTTAGAGTTCATGATGGTGGAGCAAAAAGCGTGGTGGCAGGAACAGCTGAGAGCTCATATCTTGATTCACAAGCAAGAGAGAGCACGGGGGATAGTGGGGGCTATTCCTTATCTTTAGTCTCCAGTCTCCTGTTTAGGAACAGTTGTGAACTAGTTATAAACTAGTGTGATCCCATTTAACTTCAAGAGTATCTTCTCATCAGAGTCTGGGTGTGCAGACCTGACACTCTCTTGTGGTTTCCTAGTCGACATTCTGGGTTTTGTGGTGAACACCATGATCCAAAGCAACTCAGGGGAGCAAACGGCCTACTTCATTTCACACTGTAGGAAGCAGCCCATTACTGAGGGAACGTCAGGGCAAGAACCTGGAGCAGAAGCCAGAGGGACTCTTCTTACTTACTCCCTTCCTGACTCACTGATAATTAGCATTTTTATATAGAGCAGGACCACTTGCCTGAGAAACAGCTCTGCCTGCAGTGGGCTGCCCACCCCCACATTAATCAATAATCAAGACCATCCCCCACCCCATACATGGGCATAGGCCAATGTGATCTGGTTAATCCCTCAGTTGAGGGTCCTCCTTCCCAGGTGACTCTAGGTTGTGTCACACTGGCAGTAAAAACCGAGCAGCACAGTCTCCCAGGCAGACATAAGGAAGGCGGAGAAGAAAGTCACCAGACCTCACTGTTACAGCTCACACACAACTGTGGAAGAGGGAGGACAGTCATTGGTCACCTCTAGTGTCTTCACTAGCATAGTTGAAATGACAAGTGTCTGGGGCTACAGTTCAGACCTCTGGTGCTGGCTTCATTTTTCTGTCTGTCCTTTCTGTTCCTATTTATCCTCATCCATGTTCACATATATTCTATGATTATCTCTGGTTCTAGCATCCTTGTCAATCATGATTCTCCCCCCCCACCTCAGTCTCTTTCTGAGCCCACATGAAAATTCTGTAAGCGAGTAGCTAGAAACGACTATTCTTTTGTTTAATGCAGGGGCGGGGAGAGGAAAGATTCCACAAAGACTGGAGATATTCATGAACATTAGAATTTACACATTCGGTGATGCTTCACTGAAGCTGGGAGGAGCTCTGATGAGGCTCTCCCAGTTAGCAGATGACACCCTGTGTGGGTAAGTCAAACTTACCTCCTGCTCCTAGGAAGATTCCTCCTTGGCTCCCCTTCTGAAAGCTGGTCCACCATCCTTCCAAAATCCAAAGCAATGGGAGTTTCTGTCAAGACTTCCCTCTCTTTTAGCAACCATCTAATCCTGAAGGGGCTGCCACGGTTTGCTTCCCTTTCTTTCCCAGTCCCCTCTTCCAGCTCGCCGTTTTCTTCACAAGGGCCATCTGACCCAGAGAAGCTGTGTTGTGGAATATTGTTTTAACTATGCAAAGACATGGTATGTTTATTTATGCTGCAGACTATTACCTGAACTGTATAAAGGTGTGTTACATTTGTTTAATTATGTAAAGATGTGTTACATTTGTTTTACCTTGCCTGCCTAAGGCACCTGATTGGCCTAATAAAAAGCTGAGCATCCAGTAGTTAGGCAGAAGAGGGATAGGTGGGGCCGGTGGGCAGAGAGAATAAGTAGGAGGAGAAAGCTAGGCTTGAGAAGAACAAGAGAAGAAGAAGAATAGAGAGAATGAGGGAGAAAGAGAGGGTCATGTCTGGGGTCAGAATCTAGGCAGTCACCAGTCAGACATAAGAAACAGCGAAAGTATCTTTTGGCCATTCGAACATCCTCTGTTGAGAATTCTCTATTCAGATCCTTACCCCATTTTTTAATTGGGGTATTTAGAATTTTAATGTCTAGTTTCTTGAGTTCTTTGTATATTTTGGAGATCAGACCTTTGTCTGATGTGGGGTCAGTGAAGATCTTCTCCCATT
>PVIU01029524.1:0-17432 GCA_004026605.1 Ondatra zibethicus
TTTTCCCTTCTCCTTCCCCCTTTCCCCTTCCACAAACGCCACCCCAACCCTAACCCCCACCCCCCATGCTCCCAACCTTTGCCTGGCGATCTTGTTTGCTTCCAATTTCCAGGAGGATCTATATATGTTTTTCTTTGGGTTCACCTTGCTATTTGGCTTCTCTAGGCTTGTGAACTATAGGCTTAATGTCCTTTGTTTATGGCTAGAGTCCACTAATGAGTGAGTACATATGATAATCTTCTTTTGGGGTTTGGGTTATCTCACTAAGGATAGTGTTTTCTATTTCCATCCATTTGCATGCAAAATTCAAGATGTCATTGTTTTTTTTACCTCTGAGTAGTATTCTAATGTGTATATATTCCACACTTTCTTGATCCATTCTTCCATTGAGGGGCACCTCGGTTGTTTCCAGGTTCTGGCTATTACAAATAATGCTGCTATGAACATAGTTGAACAAATATTTTTGAGGTATGATTGGGCATCTCTTGGGAATATTCCCAAGAGTGGTACTGCTGGATCCTGAGGTAGGTTGATGCCCAATTTCCTGAGAAACCGCCACACTGATTTCCAAAGAGGTTGCACAAGTTTGCATTCCCACCAGAAACGGATGAGTGTTCCCCTTACTCTACATCCTCTCCAGCATAGGCTATCATTGGTGTTTTTGATTTTAGCCATTCTGATAGGTGGAAGATGGTATCACAAAGTTGTTTTGATTTGCATTTCCCTGATGGCTAATGAAGTTGAACATGACCTTAAGTATCTTTTGGCTATTCGAACTTCTTCTGTTGAGAATTTTCTGTTCAGATCATTACCCCATTTTTTAATTGGGTTATTTAGAATTTTAATGTCTAGTTTCTTGAGTTCTTTATATATTTTGGAGATCAGACCTTTGTCTGATGTGGGGTTGGTGAAGATCTTCTCCCATTCAGTAGGATGCCTTTTGTCTTAATGTCTGTGGTCTTTGCTTTACAGAAGCTTCTGAGTTTCAGGAGGTCCCATTTGTTCATTGTTGCTCTTATTGTCTTTGCCTCTGGGGTTATACATAGGAAGTGGTCTCCTGCGCCCAGATAATGCAGGTTACTTCCCACTTTCTCTTCTATCAGGTTCACTGTGCTCGGATTTATATTGAGGTCTTTAATCCATTTGGACTTGAGTTTTGTGCATGGTGATAGATAAGGATCTATTTTCATTCTCCTACAGGTTGACATCCAGTTATGCCAGCACCATTTGTTAAAGATGCTTTCTTTCTTCCATTGTAAAATTTTAGTCTCTTTGTCAAATATGAGGTGTTGATAGGTTTGTGGATTAATATCTGGGTCTTTGGTTCAATTCCATTGGTCAACAACTCTGTTTTTATGCTAATACCAAGCTGTTTTCATTATTGTAGCTCTGTAATAGAGTTTGAAGTCAGGGATGGTAATGCCTCCAGAAGTTCCTTTATTGTTTAGGATTGTTTTGGCTATCCTGGGCTTTTTGTTTTTCCATATTAAGTTAGTTATTGTTCTCTCAAGGTCTATGAAGCATTTTGTTGGGATTTTGATTGGGATTGCATTGAATCTATAGATTGCCTTTGGTAGAATTGCCATTTTTCCTATATTGATCCTACCAATCCAGGAACATGGGAGATCCTTCCATTTTCTGGTATCCTCTTCAATTTCTTTCTTCAAGGTCTTAAAGTTCTTGTCAAATAGATCTTTTACTTCCTTGGTTAGTGTTACCCCAAGATATTTTATGCTATTTGTGGCTATCGTGAAAGGTGATGTTTCTCTGATTTCCCTCTCTGTTTCTTTATCCTTTGTGTATAGGAGGGCTACTGATTTTTTGAGTTGATCTTGTATTCTGCCACATCACTGAAGGTATTTATCAGCTGTAGAAGTTCTTTGGTAGAGTTTTTGGGGTCACTTATGTACACTATCATATCATCTGCAAATAACGAAAGTTTGACTTCTTCCTTTGCAATTCGAATCCCCTTGATCTCCTTATGTTGTCTTATACCTATTGCTAGAACTTCAAGCACTATATTGAAGAGATATGGAGAGAGTGGACAGCCTTATCTTTTTCCTGGTTTTAGTGGAATCACTTTGAGTTTCTCTCCATTTAATTTGATGTTAGCTGTCTGCATGCTGTATATTGCTTTTATTATCTTTAGTTATGATCCTTGTATCCCTAATCTCTCCAAGACCTTTATCATGAAGGGGTGTTGAATTTTGTCAAATGCTTTTTCTGCATCCAATGAAATGATCATATGGTTTTTTCTTTCAGTTTATTTATATGATGGATTACATTGATAGATTTTGATATGTTGGACCAGCCCTGCATCTCTGGGATGAAGCCTACTTGATCATAATGGATGATTTTTTTCATTTGTTCTTTGATTTGGTTTGCCAGTATTTTATTGAGAATTTTTGCATCGATGTTCATGAGTGAGATTGGTCTGTAAATCTCTTTCTTGGTTGCATCTTTGTGTGGTTTTGGTATCAGGGTAACTGTAGCTTTATAAAAAGTGTTTGGCAACGACTCTTCTGTTTCTATTATGTGAAACACCTTAAGGAGCATAGGTATTAGCTCTTCTTGGAAGTTTTGGTAGAATTCTGCATTAAAACCACCTGGTCCTGGGCTTTTTTTGGTTGGGAGGTTTTGATGACAGCTTCTATTTCCTCATGACTTATAGATCTTTTTAAATTGTTCACCTGGTCTTGATTTAATTTCGATATATGGTATTTATCTTAAAAACTGTCCATTTCTTTTACATTTTCCAATTTTGTGGCATACAGGCTTTCGTAGTAAAACCTAATGATTCTCTGAATTTCCTCAGTGTCTGTTGTTATGTCCACCTTCTCATTTCTGATCTTGTTAATTTGAGTGTTCTCTCTCTGCCTTTTGATTAGTCTGGGTAGGAGTTTGTTGATCTTGTTGATTTTCTCAAGGAACTAGCTCTTTGATTCATTGAGTCTTTGGATTGTTTTCTGTGTCTCTATTTTGTTGATTTCAGCCCTCAGTTTGATTATTTCTATTCTTCTACTCCTCCTGGGTAAGTCTGCTTCTTTTTTTCTAGAGCTTTCAGGTGTGCTGTTAAGTCACTAATGTGTGCTTTCTCTGTTTTCTTTATGTAGACACTAAGTGCTATGAACTTTCCTCTTAGCACTGCTTTCATAGTGTCCCATAGGTTGGGGTATGTTGTGTCTTTATTTTTGTTGAATTCAAGGAAGACTTTAATTTCTGTCTTTAGTTCTTCCTTGATCCAGGAGTTGTTCAGTAGCTGACTGTTCAGTTTCCATGAGTTTGTAGGCTTTCTGGGGGTGGAATTGTTGTCAAATTCTAACTTTATTCCATGATGATCCGATAAGACACAGGTGGGTACTCCAATTTTTTGGTATCTGTGGATGTTCGCTTTGTTACCGAGTATGTGATCAATTTTCGAGAAGGTTCCATGAGATGCTGAGAAGAAGGTATATTCTTTCTTGTTTGGGTGGAATGGTCTATTGAGTCCATTTGATTCATTACAACAGTTAGTTCTTGTATTTCTCTGTCAAGTTTCTGTCTAGTCGACCTGTCCTTTGTGAGAGAGGAGTGTTGAAATATCCTACTATTCGTGTGTGGGGCTTGATGTGTGCTTTGAGTTTTATTAATGTTTCTTTTTCATATGTGGGTACTTTTTTATTAGGGCATATATATTCAGGATTGAGACTTCATCCTGATGGATTATTCCTGTGAAGAGTATAAAGTGTCCATCTCCATCTCTTCTGATTGATTTTATTTTGAAGTCGATTTTGTTTGATATTAGTATAGCCACACCTGCTTGTTTCTTAGGGCCGTTTCATTGATAAAACTTCTCAACCCTTTACTCTGAGATAATCTGTCCTTGTGGTTGAGGTGTGTTTCTTGTAAACAACAGAATGTTGGATCCTGTTTTCGTATCCATTCTCTTAACCTGTGCCCTTTTATAGGTAAATTGAGTCCATTGATATTAAGTGATAATAATGACCAATGGTTGTTAACTCCGGTTATTTTTTTTTTTTTTTGGTGGTATAGTTTGTGTGTTTCCCTTCTTTGAGTTGTGCTGGTGGAGTATTGTTAGATGTCTGTGTTATTATGGGTATTGTTTGCTTCCTTTAGTTGTGGTTTTTCTTCTAGTACTTTCTATAAGGCTGGGTTTGTGGCTATGTATTGCTTAAATTTGTTTTTATCCTGGAATATCTTGTTTTCTGCATTGATGGTGAAAGAAAGCTTTGCTGGGTATGGTGGTCTGGGCTTGCATCCATGGTCTCTTAGTGTCTGCAGCACATCTATCCAAGACCTTCTGGCTTTCATGGTTACCATAGAGAAGTCAGGTGTAATTCTGATAGGTTTACCTTCATATGTTACTTGACCTTTTTCCTTTGCAGCTCTTAATATTCTTTCTTTATTCTGTATGTTTTGTGTTTTGATCATTATATGGCAAGGGGATGTTTTCTTTTGATCTAGTCTATTTGGTGTTCTGTATGCTTCTTGTACCTTCATAGGAATATCCTTCTTTAGGTTGGGTAAGTCTTCTTTTATAATTTTGTTGAATATATTTTCTGGGCCTTTGAGCTGTACTTCTTCTCCTTCTTCTACCCCTATTTTTCCTAGATGTTATCTTTTCATAGTGTCCCAGATTTCCTGGATGTTTTGTGTTAATAATTTGTTGGATTTGTTGTTTTCTTTGATCAGTAAGTTTATTTTCTCTATGGTATCTTCAGCATCTGAGAGTCTTTCATCTATCACTTGTATTCTGTTGGTTATACTTGTATCTGTAGTGCCTGTTCATTTGCCCATATTTTCCATATCCAGCCATCCCTTGGTTTATGTTTTCTTCATTGCCTCCATTTCAGTTTTCAAGTCTTTAACTCTTTCCATTACTTGTTTGATTGCTTTTTCTTGGTGTTCTATGGTATCTTTGAGGGATTTATTAATTTCTCCTAACTTTTTGTTAGTCTTCTCATCCATTTCTTTAAAGGAGTTTTTCACATCCTCTTTAATGGTCTCTATCACTTTAAGAATGTTATGTTTAAAGTTGATTTCTTCTACTTCTTCTTGGTTAAGTTGTTCAAGTCTTCCTGTTGCATATTTGCTGGATTCTGGTGTTATCATGTTGCTTTTCAGGTTGTTGGGTGAATTCTTGCATTGGCGCCTGCCAATCTCTTCGTTCGTAGGCAGTCGGGAGAGTCTCGGCAGCTTGGCACGATTTTTGTTGTGGCTAACTGTGTTCTTGGGGATTTTTCTTGTTCTGGCCTCTCTTAGGTCCCCTCAGCACTAGAGTTGGCTCTCAGATCCTCTCCTCCCTGAAGTAGGCTGTGGTGGTGGCTCTAAGGACCCCCTCTGGATGGATCTGCTGGTTCTGGATCAAGACCACTTGCTGGCCAAGGACCTTGCAGACAAAAGGGCAGGCTTGGCAAATGCCGGCTCTGTGGACCACAGAAGCTACTGCAGCCTTGTACTTACCCCTTTTTCCCAGAGCCTTAGCCATGAAGCAGGCTGAGTTCGTGGATCCTAGGACCCCGCAGATGGAAAGGGCTGTTTGGGGGCAAGCTGGGGTGGGATAAGCAGCAAAGCCAGTAGAGGGCGTGGAAGCCCCACTGAATGGCCAGAAAGTTTATGGGATCGGAGGGTATCCATACTCCTTTCCCAGGGCATCTGGGCAGCCGGACAGGGACACACTTACACCTCCGGATGGATCTGCTGTTACTGGATCAGGGCCATTTGCTGGCCAAGGACCTCGCAGACCACATGTAAAGATTTCTGCATCGCACAAAAATATCCACCACTAAACACAGAAAGTGCCATATAAGGAGCCATAATAACTTGGCCACTTAGCCAGTCTTCTATACCATTTAGAAATGGCACACCAGACATAAATACTGTGCATTCATAGTACAAAGACGTAGGCCAGTAATGCTTTCCAAGGTTCATTTAGATAAAGATGCTTCTGAATGGTCATCTTGTTAGCAATAGTGTCCCATACTGAACTCCTCATATATGGCCCATAGCACTTCCTCCTGATTGCTTGGTTTCAAGTTGACAATAAAGGGCCCTTCCATAAGGGGCTAGTAATTTGTCTTTACATTAATGGATTTATTTTCCAACATAAGCTTGTCTTTCCTGCCTCCAAACTTTACCCAACATCCCCATTCAGGGATTATGGAAAGCCTGATTCATAAACAAAGATTCCCATGTAAAATAAGAGCTGACCAAATGTTATGTTTTAGATGTTGTCTGGATATATGGCTACGGTCCATTGTGATTTAAAAAAAAAATGGTTCCTAGGGTGGTGCTATTGGAAAGTTGCAGAAACCTTGGGAGGTTGAATATAATGGGAAGTCCTTAGGTCATTGGAGGTATGAGACATTTTATGAGGGATTCCTTGGTAGTTATAATCTGATGCTTTGAGATCTTGTTTGAGACAATTGTTCTAAAAGGAGCAAGCCTTCACTCACTAAGTTTTCTATTGCTGTGACAAAATATCATGACCAAGGCAACTTATTTAAAAAGGCATTTAATAGGGGATTTGCTTATAGACAGCTCAGGTTAAAGTACTTGGTAAAGCCAGTAAGACCTGTATGGATGAGAGTTTAGGGTGATAGAACATTAGAATGGCTAGAAAAGGAGAAGACAGGCAGTGAATTCAGCCCCATGTCCAGTCTATTCCCAAGGCTCATAATTAATCTCACTAATCTTCTCTTTCTGAGTTTGAACGTGCAGCAAGATCTGGCCTATGGATTTATAAGAGTTTCCTCGGGTCACATCTACCCCTACCCCAATTTTTCCTTAAAGGCCTTTCTCTAAATAAATCTCTTCAACAGTCAATTCTATCTCAGAGTATCTGAAACAGCACATATTGCATGATGTACTTAAATGTCTATCCCAAGAAAAAGCAGATGATGGTCCATTGGCTAGATGCCGACTTTGCATTGCTGCCTTGCAAGAACCAGAGAGAGAGTAAGAAAGAGTTCTTGACCAAACTGTGGGTAGCTCTTGCTACATCCCTAGGCAAGATGACACTTTACTGCAGCATCTTGGAAAATGAGTCAATGCTGGGAGGAAGTTTATCCCCCAAAGTAATTTCTCTTCCCTTTGAACAGGTAGCTCACCCTTCCAACAAAGTCAGCATTGTTGTATGAACAAGTGGCACTGGTTAGAATGTCACAGAGACAATTAAGCTGGAGAAACCATCTGCCTTTAATTTATTAAATAATACATTAGAGGACCACAAATTCTTCCATCATCCAAGTCTGTACTTCTATCAATCGCTCTAAGAACAGACTGCAATCACAAAGGCACAAGCTTTCACCAGTGACAAGGCAAGGCGACTGCAAACCACTTCTGGAGAAAATTAAATACATACATTTCAGGGTTTAGACATTTGTGGTTTTATATATATATATATAAATATATATATATTTAGTGTGGTTTTATATATATATATATATATATATATATATATATATATATATATATATATATAGTGTTCTCTCACAGCAGCCTTGAACATTTTCTACCACATTAATTGTGTTCTTCTGGAAGAGTGGGCTACCTAATAGATCTGTTCCCCATGGGAGAGGATTTTCAAGGATGTCAACGCCCTTCTCTCTTATTAGTGGCAGTGCTAATTCAGAATGAATCTCTTTGACCTAATTATTCATGTATATATTATTAGAAATGATTACAAGATTTTACAGCATAATAAAATATAAGTAGTGTCAAGCAAACTCCATACACAATCCTTGTTCCGTTCCATTTTTTTCTGGGAAGGTTTCTGAGCTTTTGGCCTTCAAAGCAGCGAAATAGAGTTTTGAGGCTCTAAATCAGTACACAAAGTGCTTGCCTTGTAAACACAAGGGTTGAGTCTGTTCCTTAGAACCCATGTTACAAAGTTGAGTGTGGTAGTGTGAGCTTGTAAACCTGGAACTGGGGAGGCAGAGACAGGAGACTTTCTGGGATTTTGCTAATTGATGAGCCAGTTTAGCCTAATTGATGAGCTACAGGCAAATGAAATACCCTGTCTCGAAGAACATGACTGGCATTCCTGAGGATGGTGGCTGCTGGAGTTGTCTTTGAGCCCACACATGCATATGCAAACAACTACACACATCGGCGCACACATGCAAATATGCGAAGACACACTTGGAAAAATTGAGGTAAAAATCTTACTTTATGGTTTTTCAGTGGTCCAGCCCCTCCAGATGCCAACACAGTTTCATGTAACTGACCGCATGGTTTTTCTAGGGTCATATGTGTGCAGCAGGCAGGCTGAGGCTAGGATCTGGAGTTGAAGCAGACGTGAAGTCTTTTTATGAATGCACCGAAAGGAATAAATGGTCTGTCATTATGGACAGCACCGCTGTGAAGCGTTCTGGTGATGGTAGCAAGACTTTGGGCTAAAGAGGCTGCTGGAAAAAAGCACACTGATGGGAACTCTCCTCATTTTTGTGCCCATAGTCACCTGCCCAGTGGCTAAAATTCCATGGTCATTCTCTTGGGGACAAAAGATGTACTAGGTATCTACGCCAGCACTGTGATTGAATTGATTGAAATTCCCCAAGTATCCCTAGATCAAACATCTAATCTTTAGCACCTAAATTTAGTCATTGGTAAAACTAATACTATGTCCCTTACCTCTTCTCTGTTTTGTATGTTTTTATTCAGCAAAAAGCTGCCCAAGTTTTAAGTATGTCAATGTTACCATGGCCAAAACATAAAGAGTCAGGTCTATGATACACCAGATTTTTCAACATTATTAAAAGAAGATGTAGTAGCTCTGATGTAGAAGGTACTTTGAATGCTGTACACTTTGATAGGGACAAGCCAAATGTTGCTAGTTTATATTACTAGCTTAAAGGAAGTAGTAAGCTAATATTGATAAAAACAATTCATCACGTGGCATTGTCTTTAAAGGAGCACATTTCCTAGAACTACAATTGGTGAATTGCATAATTCATTTCAGTCCATGAAAGAAACATGTAGTTCTGGGAACACTTCTTTAAATTTTTATTCTTCATGCATAAACAAGCAAACCCTAAAAGCATTCTTTTCCATCAACACCTGGATGATAACAATCCATTTCTTACAATGGTGCTTCTGTGGAACTCTACTTGCATCCATACTTTATTTCACCATTTTCTTCTGGATCTCTAACGCAAATGCTCTCAAACTAGTCTGTCTTTAGAAATCGCTTCTTGTGGGGGGCAGAAAGATGACAATAAGAGAATAGTCCATTCGAGCGAAAATCTGGCAGGGGATAACCAGAAACAGTCACATTTTAAGAAACTAGGCTTGATCTCACTACGATCTGGCTCCTATTTACCTGCCATATACTTGTTGACCCATCTAAAACTTGTTTCTAGTACATTGGGTGCTCATTGCCATGAGTGGTGGGTCTTAGTTTTTGAAAGTCATGTGACATGGGCATAAGAATATGACCGAGTTTCTACTTGGTCAGCCAGAGCTCCAACAGTAATTGAGTTGGAAGCTTCCCAAATCTTCATTCACCAAAACTTGTTCATGACGGTATCAATGAGCAACTCCTCACAATGTTAGTTTCTGCTGAGACAAGTTCTCACTATGCATCTCAGGCAAACCCTGAATTCGCCATCCTCTTTTCTCTGCCACCTGTGTCCTGGGATTAGAGATATGCATGCACTACTAAGCCCAGCGGAGCTTTTTATTTCTTTTTAAGTTTCACAAAGCACCTTGCAAAACAAACAAAGAGACAGCAGAAAATTTTGATTTGAATGTATATTTTTTCAATGGCCCTCAACCAAAGAATGGATAAGGAAAATGTGGTACATTTACACAATGGAGTACTACACAGTAGAAAAAAATAACAGCTTGAATTTTGCAGGAAAATGGATGGAGTTAGAAAACATTATTTTGAGTGAGGTAACCCAGACACAGAGAGACAATTATCACATGTACTCACTCATAGGTGGTTTTTAAACATCAAGCAAAGAAAGCCAGCCTGCAGACTACAATTCCAGAGAACTTAGACAACAATGTGGACACTAAGAGAGACTTACATAGATCTAATCTACATGGGAAGTAGAAAGTAGAAAAAGACAAGATCTTCTGAGTAAATTGGGAGCATGGGGACCTTGGGGGAGGATTGAATGGGGAGGGGAGAGACAAGGAGGGGAGCAGAGAAAAATGTAGAGCTCAATAAATATCAATAAAAATGTATAAAAACAGAAAGAAAAACTAATTCCTAATACTTCAGGTGCATTGAGTAGTTGATTTGGCATTTTGAGAACTGCACATGCCATTCTCGACAGATTGGTGAGGTTTGGGGGACGTGTGTTTCTGTGCCCTGTGGCATCAGAATAGGGACTGAAGGAAACAACATAAAGATTAACATGTAAAAGAAGCCAGTTTGCAGAGAAAGACTGGAAGCCCTTACCTGCTTAGCTGTGTGCAACAGAGCATATTCAGGAAAACAAACAAACAAACCACAGTATGCAAATAGTAGAACCGAGCGCTACATAAATGTTCTGAAGTCACGAGCTTTGTGGCGCAACATCTTTTGAGCATATGTCTTTTCCCTGCTCACTGGTCCATTCCCATTTCCAGAAATAATTTCCCGTCCTTAATAAAATATCTCTATTTTCATTCTAAACATGTATACCTGGTACAATTTTTGTCTTGAAATACAAGATCCTGGAAATTTTGGTGGACTCCTCTGAACTCAGATCCATGTCTATAACACTTTGAACTAGGTTTTGTGTTCACCTACATGTTGAGTTCTACGGTATGTTATTTGTTTATAGGTTCGTCTCCACCAGTTCACTGACCTGCTGAATTCTATGCCAATAGCTTCCTTGGCATGGGTATTATCTAAAGATGTGCTACTTAAAATGTGGCCTGTGATTAGGAACATCGAATGCTCGTGAACATGAGGGACCAAGATGTGGTGGAAGTGAAGCTTCAGTGTTTGAGAACAAGAAAGAGTCTGCCACAGATTTTATCTTTCTCTGGAGTCCCCAGAGCTCACAATGGTCCACATCTCCTCAATTGCACTGTCAACATTTTTAGCCTGCTTGCTGGTGATGAGATGCAAAAGCAAGGTCACTGTAGCCTTCATTCTGAGGCTGCAGATGGAATCAACAGCAGCGCCAACCTGTTTCATAGTGCTTGTCTTTCCTTTTCTCCTTTCATTCTTTGCTAGAAATTGAAGACGGGAGCTTAAACGTGTCAATTACATGTTCTGTGGCTAAGGAACTCCACCCTATTCCTTCAGTCCTTCCATTTTGGTCTTTAACAAGCAGGTAGAATTGAGTCCTGAGTGCTGGAAGCATTGTTGCATAGCTTGTTCTTTCCTTTATGTTATTTACAGGCAGACTGGCCCTAAATGGGCTATAGCCCTTGCTTGGCCAATGGTAGAAATGTACATACGACTAAATAGGAAGTTAGCAAAGAGAGCTTTTATTCTTCCAGTTGCTTGCATTCTATGTTGGCAGTGTTAACGATACAGGCAGAGGCACAGTTTGGTTCTGTGTTGGCCTGACCTCTGCAATAGTCTCAAGAGTTCCTTTTCTCTTTAGGGAATCTCCCTTCAGGCAAAACTGGGATTTATGGCCTTGATGAATAAAAGAATTTCAGGATAAATGAATATGATGCAGAATTGGATTTTATTAGAAACAGAAAGGCGACCCCCAAAAGAAAACAACACATCCATTACTTTGAGTATGGTCTTCTCAAGAAAAAGTTGCACCCAAATGTCTACAATTGGTATAAACAGGATGTGGCTGGTTCTCATGTTACATCATCATTGCCCACAGAGGGTAGTTAGTTACAACTTAAAAGTTAAAGAACTTTTCTTTGTACACAAAGCTGTAAAATGAATTTATGAGGTCACTATTTAGAGTTAGGAAAGAGAGGATCCTCAGGGTATATGTCACTTGGCCCTAAGTAAGCGCAGTTTATTTACTGTTCTTGACATCCTTGATTAAGCTGTCTTCAGGGATGCATTACCTGAGCTAAGTAAGCACAATTTAGATTGTCTTTGACATGATACCTTTTGGAAAACATACATTGCCTCCATGAGCCATTTAAACCTTTTAGTAACATCTTAGACTTCTTGGCTTTCTCAGAAGAAAAATCAGATTAGATATCAGGACAGTGGGTCCCTTCCCTCTCCCAAGCTTCTCTTCCATTGTCAGTGTAATTCCTTCCTCAGTTACATTTCTCTACCAAAAGCTACTGCTCCCAGCAGGCAGACTTCTCTTCCAGCTGTAACTCTCTTGTCTAGGTTCTAGTCATTTAGTGCGTCCTTTCTACTGTTTAGGCCTTGGGTTATTGAGATTCAATCATCAGAATGCTAAGACACTTCATTTTCCCTTGTAGGTTTTTCTTGAATTTGTAATGTTCCCCGACACACGCCTATGTTTCAATACTTGCTCCCCAGTGCATGGTGTTATCTGGTGAGGTTTGGGAACTTTGGAGCTATAGGTCCTAGCTGGCAGAGGAGGGTTCCTGGAAGCAGTTCTTTAAAGTTATACTTATCTCTGATTCAGTTTGGGGTGGCTGCTTCTTACCTATTGCAATATGATCAGTCACCGTGTGCTGCCAACATGAACTGAGCCACTCCAGCTGTTGCGCCTTCTCTACCATAACGAACTTAAATCCATGAAACTGGGAGGTAAATAAATACTTTCTTTCTTGCATGCTTTCTGCTAGGTATTTTGTCACAGCAATGGGAAAAGTAGCATTAGTACTTGGAAAGCAGTCCTTTTATTAAACTATCTTCCACCTATCTTATTTGACGGTATCATACTGTATTATTATTCTGTAACATCTTTACTGATGACATAGGGTTATGCCTAATGGTTTTTACAACTTATGTTTATGGTGATTCTTACTGTATGTTGTTCACTGTGGTGCAACTTCTTAAAACATGGCTTTTTATGAGAAATACCATAGATGTTTGATTGTTTTCCTTTATCAGCTTTCAGAACAGTATCAATGCTCTAGAGTCCTCCAAAGAATCTCTTCCCATTCTGTAACTTACAAACCCATAACCATTTATGTATCTGGGATGCTCCATCACTTCTTTTGATGCACAAATTGGTGCATGTCATCAATGGAAATTCCTTTCTGCCATTGCTATTTCATCACAACCCCAAAAGACTTTGCTAGCTTCCTTGTTTTCTGGAACAATGCAAAGTCTCAAATTCCCTTTCCATTTTATGTTCCACACTTGGAACCAAGCATTACTCTGAGAAGTCCTGATTCTTTTTCTGGCAACTACTATTTAGAGATCATAACTGGGACATTGGGGATTCTCATTCCTACTGGATTTTTATTGCCTCTGTATATTTTTTCAGTGAAAAGAATTTAGAAATCTGCATTTTTTAGAAATTACAAATAAACCTGACTGTATAGTGACCATTATAAGGCAAATTTACATTGAAAGTTTCATAAATAACAATGCTATTATTGAAACAAGGCTATTATATGGAGTGTAACATTGATTTGGAGATTATTTGATTTTTAGACTGCATTTCTCGAGGAATAAATTGTGGTTTAGAAGGGGTACACTTTAAAGTCCCGCTTGTGCTTATGCCCCAACCTGACTATAATTAGATTTCTCATTACAATTGTTTTACATTTTATTGGTTGCTTTGTTTCTTATTCTAACTTAATTTTGCCTTTTTGTCTACAATAGTTACGTGATTTAAAGTCAAAACTATAGAACAAGTTACATTCAAAGAATTCTTGCTTTCATTGTTCCTTCCAAACTATTTCTACCTGTCTTATATAAATAATAAGTTTTTAATTTCCCTCTACTGTGTATTACTGAAAAGAAAAGCAAGTATGTGTGTGTGTCCAAGACTTTTTTTTATCAAAGATGCCAAGCATCCTTCATTTTGATTCTTACAAATTATTCTAATAGTCTATACCAATATGTAAATATCCTACTCCTTTTAATGTAAACAAATATTTCATTGTTTAGAGTTATTGTGGTTTATTCAACCAGTCTCCTCTTTAGGGTACTTAGTTATTTCCAACCTTAAATTCTATCTTGTATTTTTATAAATTCCTATTGAAAGGAATTTATATCATCAAAGTATTAATGCATACTTGATTTTTAAAATATACTACAATTTCTTCAAATAAAGTGGACTTTCAACAGTTCTGATGGGAATGACTATTTTCCCAAAACCTCACCAAAGTAGCATGTTGCCAAGCCATGGATGTTTTACCTTCATATCATATCACAATGCAATTTTCTTTCTTTCTTTTTTTTGTTATTTTTAATTCTTTACATTTTGAGATTGAGTCTTAGACTGTAGCATTGCTTGGCCTGGAACTATGTATCCCATGCTGGTCTTTACTTGGTTGCAAGCCTTCTGCCTTAGCTTCCCTGGTGCTTTAAATGAGCCTCCACACCCAGTTGGTATTGGTTTATCTTTTTATTACATTTAAAATTATGTCTTGAATTTTTTTCATACAATGTATCTTGGTCATATTCTTTCTTTTCCCCGATCCTTCCCAGATCTTCCTCCATCTCCTTACTCACTCAACTTCATGTTCTTTCTCTTTTATTTTCTTTTATTGAAAATAGATTCTTTCCTCACACGATATATCCTGATTAGAGTTTCCCCTCCCTCTTCTCCTTCCAGGGTCGTTTCACCTCCCTCCCCTCTGGATCCAATTCTTTTCTGTCTTTCATTGGGAAAGAACGGCTTCTAAGATATAACAACCAAACAGGACAAAATAAAATACAAAACAAAACAAAACCCATCATTTTGAAGCTGGACAAGACAACCCAAGAGAAGGAAAAGAGCCTCAAGAGAAGGCCCAGAAATCAGAGACCTACTCCTTCACACACTCAGGAGTCCCATAAAATTACTAAACTGGAAACCATAACTTCACAGAGGATCTGGTGCAGACCTGTGTCGGCCCTGTGATGGCTGCTTCGGTCTCTGTAAGTTCATATGAGCTTTGCTCAGCTGATTTAGAGGGTCTTGTTCTCCTGATGTCCTCCCTCCACTCTGGTTCTTGCACTCTTTTTGCCTTCTGTTCCACAAGGTTCCCTGAGCTCCAAGGGGAGGGACTTGTCTAAATGGAGACATCCCATTTAGAGCTGACTGTTCTGAAGTATATCTCTCTCTCTTTCTGCATAATGTCTGCATGTGGGTCTTTACATCTGTTCCCTTCTACTGCAGGAGGAAGTTTCTCTGATGATGACTGTCTCATGCACTGATCTATGAGTAGAGCAGAATATCATTAGAAGTAATGTTATTGATAATTTTTGTTAGACCAGTAGTGTTTGGTTTTCCCTTAGGTCCCAGGGCAATCTCTAGTCTATGGTTCTTGGTTACCTAAACAGTGTCAGGGTTGGTTCTATCTGGTGAAGTGGGCCTTAAGTCAAATTGAACATTGGTTAGCAACTCCTATAAGTTCTATATATTGCAGTGCCCTATATATTGCAGGCAGAACAGATTGTAAGTCAAAGATTTTTGTGGCTGGGTTGGTTTCCATGTTTCTCTTTAAGCAGACTGCAGAGTACCTTCCTACACAAAAAACACTAGAACATAGGGGTACAGGCTCCATGTAGGCACCAGCTCAACTTCTTTCCACGTTTAACTGGTTGTGTGGGTGTTATCTGTAGCAATGGGTCCCTGTCGTCAGTTTGTAGGAAGCAACCACGATCTTAGCAAGAGCCTAGGTTGTTTGAGGATTTCCATGAACTACCTGGCCAACAACTCAACTGACTACAACTCAGGCCTGGTATTAGAAGCCTCATTTGGTGACAAGAGATGGCCAGTTGGGACTCAGTATCCCCCGTTGTTAGGAGACCTCATTAGGATTGCTTCAAATATTTTAGGAATTTTTAACTGCACATATCATCCCTCACATGACCTTCAATTACAGCTGCCTCTCCTCCCAGCCCCTCCCTCAACCAGATCTCCCCTATCCATCCCCACCTGATACTCCCGTTCCCTTCACCACCCGCCCACAGTCTACCTGTGAAATATATTTTATTTCCCCCTTCCCAGGGAGATCCATGTGTCCTCCCTAGTCCCTTGTTCTATGTCCAACTTCTCTGGGTCTACAAATTGTAGATTGTAGGTTATTCTAGGTTATCATTTATTTAATGGCAAATATATACAAATAATTGAATAATATTCTATCTTTCTGGGTCTGGGTTACCTCACTCAGGGTGATTTTTTTCCAGGCCCATCCATTTGCCTGCAAATTTCATGGTGTAACTTTTTAAAGCAACTAACTGAGTAATAGATGATTAATTGTGTAAATGTACCAGATATTCTTTATCCATTCTTTGGTTGAAGGACATCTAGGATGTTTCCAGATTCTGGCTATCATGAATAAAGCTGCAATGATCATGGTTGAGCAAGTGTTTCTGTGGTCAGATGGAGCTTCCTTTGGGTATATGTCCAAGAGGGCTATAGCTGGATATTGAGGTAGATTGAGTTCCAGCTTTGTGAGAAACTGTCTTATTGATTTTCATAGTGATGTACGATTTGGAGCTCCCACCAGCAATGGAGGAGTGTTCCCTTTCTTCCACATTCTCAACAGCACATGAGCTATCACTTGTGGTATTGAACTTACCCATTCTGACAGGTGTTAGGTGGGATCTCAAATTTGCAATTCACTAATGGCTAAGGGTGATAAACATTTAAGTGTTCCTCAATCATTTAATAGTCCCCTACTGAGGATTCTCTGTTTAGATCTGTAACCCAATTTTAATTGGATTATTTCATTTCTGATATCTAGTTTCTTGAGTTCTTTATATATTTTGGATATTATCTCTCTCATTGATGTGAAATTGGTAAAAAAAATTTCCCATTCTGTGGGTTGACACTTTGTCTGTATGATGGTATGCTTTGTCTAACAGAAGCTTTTCAGATTCATGAGGTACCATTTTTTAATTGCTGATCTTAATTCCTACACTATCTACACCTATTATTCTTAGGTTTGGTATTTTCATACTGTTCCAGATTTCCTGTATGACTTGTGTCAGAAGGATTTTAGATTTGACATTTTTCTTTGACCTATGTATACATATCTTCTTTTATACCAGCACCTGCAATTCTCTCTTCCATCTCTTGTGATCTATTCAAAAAGCCCCTGTAGCTCCTATTCAAATTCCTAAATGTTTCATTACCAAAATTCCCTCATTTTCTTTATTGATTCTATTTCTATGTTCTGATCTTGAACAGTTTTATTCATCTCCTTCCACTGTGTTTGTTTCCCTGCATTTCTTTAGGGGATTTATTAATTTTCTCCTTAAAGACCTCTATCAGCTTTTTTGTCCCACGGAGCCGAGCAGAGAGGAGCTGGCAACCCTCAGTAGGCCTGCTTTTGGGACCGGGATCCTCGCCCAACCAGCTTCTGCGGATTCATCTGGACCCTGTCCCGGCTGCACCTGAGCTCGGCCCACCCGGGCTGAGGCC
>PVIU01029525.1:0-17431 GCA_004026605.1 Ondatra zibethicus
TCCATCCATTTGCATGCAAACTTCAAGATGTCCTTGTTTTTTACCGCTGAGTAGTATTCTAATGAGTATATAATCCACACTTTCTTGATCCATTCTTCCATTGAGGGGCACCTAGGTTGTTTCCAGGTTCTGGCTATTACAAACAATGCTGCTATGAACATAGTTGCACAAATGCTTTTGTAGTATGATTGGACTTCAACCCATCAACAATGACACCAGGACCTATCTCTTCTGCATGTATTATCTTTCTAAGAACCGAGCGTTTTTGAATGCACTCCTTCCTAGGCCGGGAGGGATGGGGGTGGGCCTTGGACTTCCAACAGGGCAGGACACCATGCCCTCTTTCAAGGAAGAAGGGGGAGGGAGGAGGGGTGGGGAGGTAGTGGGAGGGGACCGGGAGAAGGGGAAGAAAGGTAAAAATTTTATTTCTTTAATTATGTTTTTGAATGGAAAAAATAAAACAAAACAATGTATGGAAAAAGAAATAATATGTCTTTACATGTGACTAAGATATTTATTTTATATTTAATTATATATTTTATATTATGTTTGAATGAATGAATAGTATTTGCTCTGGTTAACCATAATTATTAACTTGACACAGCCCAGAATCATCTGAGAGGTCAAGCTTCAAATGAGGAATTGCCAAAGTCAGATTGGTTTGTGGGCTTGTCTGTGAAGGTTGTTCTGACTGTTAATTAGTGGAGGAAGGACATTCCACAGCACCAGGCACCAGGCTTCATGAAGATGAGCCTGTACTCTGTATAAAATGAATGGCAGCTTATGACTATTAAGGGACTAAGCCAGAGAACAAGACAGGAAATGGCTTCCTACATTATTTTTGCGCTACTCCCTCGAGTCCTGCCCTGATTTCTCTCAATGATGGATTATAACATGAAAGTATAGCCCAAATTATCCTTTCCTTCTCTAGTTGTTTTTTTTCCTATTTTTATTTAAAATATAATTAAATAATTTCCTTTTTCCCTCTTCTTCCTCTAATCCTCTAATGTTCGCTCACTCCATCTATTCCCACTTAACACTAAGGAAAACATTCCTGGTACTGGAAACCTAGTCAACTACCCAGAGATAGTGAGGTCATGGTGCCTAACTAGTATCACGTTCTAAGCCAGCATAACTCCTTACTGCATGCTAAGTATTTTCCTTTTTACCCAATTACTTTTGATCAGTGTTTTATCACAGCAGCAGTATGAAACTAGAGAAGTATTGATTCCACTTCTCTGAAAAATTAAAACCACATTCTTTACTGTTCTATTTATATATTTTCCGTACTCTGCCAGGACTTGGATGGCATTGATTTGAATTTTAATGACTTAACTGTCTTTCAGAATCTAACTAAAAAGTTAAAGTTTGCTAAATCAAAACAGCTTTTATTATTTTATTTTTATAAAAAACCCACAAATACTCTGATGTGAAGCAATGCATTATTTTTTCTTATATTTCTAGTGTCCAGAACATTTATATTTGTCTAACTGGTTTCCAGTCAAGATTTCAATAAGTTCTGTTTCTTACCTATCCATTGCAGGATTCTTTTCATTTCTTCTGAAGCTAGCTAGATCCCTCTAGCACTTCTAGGTTTGTAATCAATAACTCCAATCTCTGTTTTTTTCTTTGCAGTTTTTTTCTTTATGTTAGTTTCTTAACAGAACACACATAACAACATTTATGACATATTTTAAAAATTAATATCTCCAATTTCTTTTTTAAGTTTTAACATATATATTAAAATTAAATTGTATATATCATTGTGAATACAGTCAGTTCTCATACCCTCTCTTATTCCTTTTCCCACTTTTGTTGAAAAAGAAGAGTTTTTTTTTTATAAGCTAAAGCCTCTCCTACTTTGATGTTTGCAAAATATACTTGTGGAAATGACAGCAGGATCCCATTGCTGAAGACAATACTTACACATCTATTTGAGCAAAGAAAAGTTGAACTGATGACTGCCTCGAAGCATCACTCTTACAGGATAGTAGTCCTGTTCCCAGAAGGTACTCTAGATGATACCAAATGATGAACAGAAATATCATACCAGCTACAATCTCTTTGATCTATGATGGTATCCGACTTGCAAGATATTCTAATGCAAAGATCGCACATAGCATGGAGTAATCAACCAATATCTAATTTGACTGAAGGCCCATTCCGTGAAATGAAACCCAAGAACCTCATCCTAGATAGTCCATGGACCTAGGATGTATGCTCATAGCAGCATTGTTAGTCATAGCCAGAAACAATAATATTCTTCTACTAAAGAAACATAGCAAAAAATGGCTTCTAATGAAATTCTGATATATTCATAGACCAATGACTTTCCCAACCATTATCAGAAAGGCTTTCTTCTGCATATGGAAACAGAATAGAAAGATCTGCAGTCGGACAATGTGCTAGGAATGAGAGACTTCATGATGTCTCCATGAAATCCCTGCTCTCTGGGCTCAGAGAACCTTGTGGAGGAGTGGACAAACAAGGCCTTCAAAATGTAAAAGTACTAACACACATAGGAATTCAGAGAAACTGGGCACCATGCACCAGTTCTATATGAGTTTACATGAGATGGAGTTTACATGAAATGAAAAATGCTTCCAACTTCTAAGCCAGATACTATCTCTAAGTGATAATCACTTGAAAATGAAAATTTAGTTTTCTTAAAGGGAGTGTAACAGGGAAAACAAATTACTCTTAAGGATATATCCCATATCCAATGAATGTTTGAAACTAAAATTAAGTAAAGGAGAAATAGAAAATGCAAATTATTATTAAGTATATATTTACTGTTTTTAGAAGATGGCTTGGTGAGTAAAATGTGTGCTGTAAAATGTGTAAGCACAGGACCCCCAGTATCCAACAATTACTGAGAAGTGGTGATTTGTTGTCAGGACAGTGGAGGTAGGAACAGAGGATCCTTGCAGCAAGTCTGATATTTGTACTAGCCAAATCAGGAGTGTTGGATTCAAGTGATAGACCTTGCCTCAATCCAATCATGATGATGTGTGATTAGGAAAGACACCTGATATCAAATTCTATTTTCAGACAAATGTGCATAAATTCACATGCACACCCCAAACACGTGAGAATGTTCGTATACACACTGGCCTATCATATCTACACACAAATATAAATACACAAATAAATATAATAAGCTAAAGCATTATATTTCCAATCACGTATTAACTTCACCTTAAAGTGACATTATAGTTTCTATATATGTTTTAAGGTACAGGAGTTATTCCAGCAAATTTCATTTTCCTGATATGGTGGACTGTGAGCTCAGGTTTTTAAATAAACATGTAATGTTGAAGTGATGGCTAAAACCTGATCCTTGTTACTTTGAAACTGACTTGTTCTATAAAGTAATTTCAGCCCAGCAAGTGAGACTTTGTGAAACAAAAGTAAAAAAAAAAAGGATATATAATTATTATCTGTTTGATTAGAAATAGTGTTTATATGAATTGTTGTTCTTTGAAAAATAATTGCATCACGGAAAAATATTCATATTTTTTTGTTTTTCAATCTTTGAAAGATTTTTTTTCCTTTTTTTCCATTTCAGGTACCTTAATTTTCCTCAATCACATTCAACTTTCAAGCATTCTATAATGCTTTAATCAGGTGATATATAAAGATTTTTCAATAGAATGAATTGAAGAATGTGCAAATTGGCAAGACATCAGAGGAACTAATTAGTGTGTTTAACAATAAGGTATAAATTGCAAATTAGTTTGAAAACTGGTGCTTTGTACTGAGAAGATGAAACTTCTGAGGTTTTAAGGTAACAGCATCAAAGATAAGCGTGTACTTATTTCAGTTGTTTCCATTACTAATGAAGAGAATGGTGCTAAGTCACTGGGAACTGTGACCTCTAATCAACACACTGAATCTTTGGTGTATATCAAACTGAAATATTTTATGCATATAACAAAGGATAGATATAGATGTAAATGTAGGTATAGAAAAGGAGATGGAGATGGATATAAAGATATATCCTTGGATACAGAGAAAGAGATAGAGATATATTCTTGGCCATACCAGGTTTTTGTAAATAAAAACATAGAAAACATTTAACAATACAGAAGAATCAAAATATATTCATTCACATGGAAGAATGCATTATATTCATGCAAACAAATGAGTTATGTAAATACAATATAAATGAAATAATTGCCATACTGCTTGCAGCTATAATTTATGGATGTCATAACTGGGTAGGGCTGCATGGCCCCTCTGTTACCATGGAAGTTAGTTCTAGCTGAAAAAGATTTCAGGACAGTAACCAACAGCTTTCTAATTAGACTTAAGGTCCACTAAATAAAATGGAAATCAGGTCTTGTATTGGAAACCTGGTCAACTACCTGAGGATAATGAGGTCATGAATCTTGGAGAAAAATCTGCAACACCAATTTCCTAACCATCATCATCTCCACTTGCAATCTTTATCCTTCTGTCCACATTTAAAAGTAGCTCTTAACCCCCCATCAAAGATAAGTTTTTTGAATCAAATGTAAATCATTATAGAAAAACACAAGCCATTAAAACATAAAAACAAGTGATCGGGGAGTGAATAGCCCTAAATAATGCATCTACAATACAAGTCATACATCTAAGGCTTAAGGAGCATTTAGGTAGAAAGCAAGGAAAAAAGGACCAAGAAATCTGTTGTGAGTTTGTGTGTTGTAATAGGGCGCGCGGGCCTTCTTTTGGTCCCAGTGGCCACCGGGATCCCGCTGCCCGGTGCCTGGCTAGCTTATACCCGAAATAATTACACGGAAACTGTATTCATTTAAATACTGCCTGGCCCATTATCTCCAGCCCCTTATTGGCTAACTCTCACATATTATTTTAGCCCATCTCCATTAATGTGTATCGCCACTTGAGTTGTGGCTTACCAGCATGAGTCTAACCCTTGTCCATCTGGAGAAGCATGGCGTCTGCGCCTGCCACACTGCCTTCTCTCTCACAGCATTCCGTTCTATCTACTCCGCCCACCTAAGGGCTGCCCTATCAAAAGGCCATGGCAGTTTTCTTTAACCAGTGAGGGCAATAACACAAATAGAAGACCCTCCTACACCATTTGTGCCTCCCACAAATGTAAGAGAAGCCACACTTGTGAATTCTCAACAACGTGTCTGCTTAAGTACGACCTGAACAAAGAACTATGGGGAACCAAAGGATACTGAAAGCAGGAGAAATAGAACCAGGAAAGGGGGCATGTGTGTGGGCATGTGTATAGACATGTACATGTGTATATCAATATATAGATAATACTACATAGCTCTGAATAGTTTAGAAATCACAGAGAGCTGCATGCATGGTTATGCATCTGGAATGATGGGATGAAAAGTATAAGCAATTGTGCCAAACTCACAAATCTGAATTCATCACTAGTATATTAGATATATGACTAAATAACTCTAAAATCATGAATTAAAATGCTATTAAATTTAATAAGGAAAGAATTTTACCAGATAAAAGCAACTGGAATATTTAAGTGTTGGTAATAGATTATCTTAATTTCAATGATTCCTGAGTCTCCATATTATAAAATATGAAGGTATATAATTACTTTGTATGCTTTCCATATGTATGCTATGTTTTACAACAAAAAGCAAATGATTTACTTAGGATAAACCTTACCTTGCACTTAAAATTCATCTATTGGAGTATATTTTCTATTTCATAGTTTTCATTACTATTCATGACTTGGGAGGGACACTAGCATGTGACAGAGACATTCAGCATCTGACCTAGTCAGTGTTCTATTGCTGTGAAGAGACTTCATGATTATGGCAAATTCTAAAATAGAAAGTATTTAATTGGAGCTTTCTTATATTTCAGGAATTTAGTCCATTATTCTCATATCCTCAGGGAGCATGGAGGCACATAGGTAACCATGATACTCCAGAGCTCTACATATGGATCCAAAGTCAACAGGAAGAAAGAAATGCTGAGGGTTCTACATCCAGATCCATAGGCAGCAGTAGGGTGTGGAGGTGGGGGAGGGGAAGGATTCTGGACTTGCCCAGTGCTTCTGAAACATCAAACCATACCCCCACTGAAAAATTTCCTCCATAAAAGGCACACATCCTAATCCTTTCTGGTGTGGAAAGCCCTTCTGTATATGTGTTGTTTTATTGGTTAGTGAATAAAGAAGCTGGCTTGGCTTGTGATAGGGCAAAGTAGAGCTAGTCGGGAAAACTAAACTGAACAGTGAGAGAAAGAAGGTGGAGTCAGTGAGACCCATATAGCTGTCAGAGAGGAAAGATGCAAGCTGCCAGCTGGAACCTTGCCAGTAGGCGACAAACCTTGCGGTAAAATATAAAATAATAGAAATGGGTTAACCAAAGATATAAGAGCTAGCAGCAATATTCTTAAGTGATTGGTCAAGCAGTGATTTAAATAATATAGCTTCTTTGTGATTATTTCAGGAGTCTGCACAGCCAGGAAACAAACAAACAGCCTCCTACAACACCTTTCAAATAGCACCACTCCCTGGTTACCAAGCATCCAAATTTATGTGCTTATTTATAGGAGTCATTCTTATTCAAAGCACCACATTCCACCCCTTGTCCTCACAGATTAGTAATCGTATCATAGCGCCAAAGTGCATCCAGTCCAACTTCAAAAGTTCCGATATTCTATAATAGTTTCAACACTATTTAAATGTTCTAAGTTCAAGTCTTTTCTGAGAGTCAAGGCAACCTCTTAAATACACTCCCTGCAAAAGTAAAATTGAAAAGTAGATTGCACATTTTCCACATGACAGTCATCCATTCATATTTTTAACTCCTCAAAAATTTACCCGTTGAACATGTCATACGTGTTTGCAATGTATTTTGATTGCATGTATGATTCCCAATATCCAGCTGACCACAGGACACACTTAAAACTGTGTGCTTTGATCCTAAATTGATGTACTTCTTTTATATTTCTTAGCTGATTTGAACCACTGTGTCCAGTTAATGTTGTCTGTATACATGGATGTGGGATCATTCACCGGAGCACAGAGAATCTGCCAGTGGTCATACATCTAAAGAACAGTGACACTTCCTCTCACAGAAGATATAAACTACCAATATATCCTGAGCTAAGAGTGAGGACTCAGGAACCCTTTATCTCTCAAAGCAGGAATGTTTAATGGGCTTGATCTTCTGCAGTGATTATCTTGTATAGATATCTTATGTAGATAACCACTACTTCTGTGAGCTTTTGGGTGTAACAGTAATGTCACATTTATTCTTTTTAAATTATATATTTACTATGTGTTTCCTATGGAAGAGGTACTACACTAGACACAAAGAAAATAAATAAAATATTATTCATATTTATCTGAGACACGAAAGTCTCAAATATTAAGAAATTTAATATTGTCATTTGAAACCAAATATTTAAGTCTAGATGACTTTAGCGATATGATAATATTCTTAATTCTAGAACATCAATTTTATTTACTTTTGTCAAGTGAAATTTACTGACTTTCGAAGTAGCCAGTTTTAATTCAGTTCTGGAAGAAGAATGTGGAAAAGTTCACTTGTGGAATTTAAGCATAAATAACCAATGGGTGTAAAGATGCATGAAACATTCTTATGAGAAGTAAAGTGTGAGATTTAAAGTTCACTGAAACACAAATGGGACATGCTGAAGTTTTTTTCACGACTTACTGGAAATGAGATTTTCAGAAAATTGCTTAATATCGTGATGATTGCACTTCCCATAAAATATTTTAGTAAGCTGAAAAAAGTATATAAGAATTCAGAATGAGGAATCCATTTTTTAAAAATATAGGATTGTATAATAGGTATCATTAAGAAAACTACCAGATGGTCAAGAGAAAACATTTGACTTACAGCTAATTATGAATGAATATATGGGAAAAATGTTAAATACATTCAGATATGAAGATGAAATTTCAAGTCTCATTAAAATCACTTGTATCCTGTAAGGAAAGAGTCACATCTCTGCTACCATTTTTTACCTCTAAATTTTTTTGTACTCCAATTATGTTATCAGAGAGGATCCTCATTGAAGCTAATATCCTGCTGAACACTTATGACATATATATCCATTGATCCGTGAAATAAGGCATGTGAAATATATTCAAATTATGCTACTTATTTCACAGTAAATAAGCTCATTTACACATCTCCAATTTATATTTCCTTTTGTTTCTGGGTTTCTTTTTCATGTGCAGTGGTCTAGTATAATAAAATAGCAACAGTAATACAAATCTTCTGATTGAGATCAGTAACTGAGTTAGTGGATGGTACAAGATATGCAGTAGCAGAACCATGAGGTAGAAACCAGGAAGAAAGCTGTGGTCAATTAAAGAACTATCACCAAAGATGAATGAGAATCAAGACTCACAACCCAGGCATAAGCAAGAATATCTACCAACTAAGCAACTTAGTCTAGATCATTTTTGCAGTGAATTTCTTCAGGTTTGATGTTAATTTTTAAAAGTTCTTGAGTTTGTATCTCTGGTGATTCATATATTCCTACATTTTTCTAAGTACATAGAGATCCTGAGGTTCCATCCATAACTCCATAAGCTCCATCAGTATTTTCATAGTGAAATTACTTTTCCTGTAATAATTCCTTCAGCTTTGTTCATAGAATATAAAAATGCTGAATACTTCAGATATATTAGACTATGATTTGAAATTTAAAAAATTGCCCTGTGCCTTCCAATTCAATGCACATACCCATAATCCAATCGCACATGTTTGAGCACCTTGATGTATCAAAATATTGCAGATTTTACAAAAACAGAAAAATATATTATTTGGACTTGAGTAGAAGAAAAAATTAATAGTATCAATGAGAAGTTCATCTGTTATTCCTGGGAAAATATTGAAAGACATAACCAATGGAGTATAACAAATTCATAAAGAAACTAAAAGCATGTTTTAAATCAAGGCTACCTTGATGAGAATTATTGTAAATACGCAATCAAAGGAAGCCTAAGAATATAATGTGACACTGTGATAAAATGTGATTTTATAAATCACATTTATAAATGTCCAGATTCAGGACTGAGGCCTGCTGACTGAACCCATAAACTTTCAGGAATATTGACAAACATCCCCAGTGTCGGGCAAAATACTCGCTTAAAGAGAATTTGTTCTGTCAAGGTTTATCTCATGATCCTTTTCATCTTTGTTTTAGTTGTTAATCTTAAGTGATTTAGTGATGATAAGGCATAAGGGAAGTAAGAAAATCGAAGATACTATGATCTAAAATTGTCAGGATTTTCTGTAAGTTCCTGCTGTAATATTCTTGGTAGCTTTAATTTGCATGGATTCAAAATGTTGACTAGGCTCTCTGTACACAGGTTTTCATTTCCTCTCGTTTACTCTAATGAGCATCTAGGGTATCTTTGGGTTATTAGTTTCCCCAGCTATTAAAGACTTGATGACTTCTTTTCTGTTTATTTTATTTTCTTCTTGAGTCCTCCTGGAATACAGTCTTTAACTAATTTCCCATTCACAAGATGCTTCTGCCCACTGGATTTGATTATATTTAGGGTGGTAGAAATGTGATGGGCAAATTATGTCTTACCCGATTCTTTAAGTACCTTTATGGATTTTAACGTTCTTATTTGTTTCTCCACAAAGAGGTGTCAATTGCAGAATCTCAGACACTTAAGCTTAAAGTAATTTTTGAATTCTTTTATGGGTATATAGTTAATGTTGTCATTCTGACAGCTTAAAATAAGTTCCATATTATTTCTAGCCCCTTATTTTTCATTAAAATAATCTATTTGAATTTCTCATATCCTAAATTCCCATTTTGTAGTTTTCTTTTGAGCTTTCAGTTATTCCTCTTCTTTAGTCAAATTTCACATTTCTTGAGATAATATTGTCATTTTAAGCAATCATTTGTCTGTATAATACTTTCCTTTTTCATAATAATTATCTATTTCTATGAGTGAAGGGGCACATAGAAATAACAGCTTTAAAATATGAAATCTTTTTTTCTTAGGTTACATTAAAAGTATTACATATCTAAATGAAATTCTCCACCTTCAAACAATCTGTATCTCTTCTTTAAATAATAAACTGTTTATTTATTGCTAAAAAGCAATTCTTTAAATCCATTATTTGATATATCATTTGCTCCTTAGAAAAATATAAAATATGAAATATTAATTAACTGTTTTCACACTGAGAAGGGTGGCACATTTAGATAAACTATTATCTAATTACTTTACTCTTATGTAATCAATATATTTTAGATATATGTATACATGTAATGACACATGAAGGGTGTCATTTCATACTTGGTGAGAAAGTAAGTGTCAGTTCTTGTAAAAGAATATGGTTCCTGGGCAGGATATTATGTTCATGGGAAGAAGTCATGTGTCTTTGGACAGCTTAAATTTGACACCTTAGGTTTATATAATGAATAAAATGATAGCGCAGGAAGTAGGGTGATTGAAGACATAGCAAAAAAGATGAATATGATTAAAATTTATTGATGAATGTCTCAAAGAACTAGAAAAGTATTTTAAAAAGAAAGGCAATAAAAATAGCACAGCACAAGTTCATTGGCCATCATTTATTGTGGAAATTATAGCATACATTTTCTTTTTCCCTTTTATTTATTTTCTTTTTTGCATACACTTTCTAATAGGCCTTTTTTTCTTTCCATTTCTTTTCTTGGATAGATCACAAGAGTCAGAATTACACTGTTGAATTCCAAACAAGCCAAGCTATATTAAATCTTTTCATGTCTTTCTTTTAGAATAATGCCAGTCACTTGGGGTTTTCTATCTCAATAAAACGAAGTTTTAAATACATATTCATTTATGTACTTGTTCCATAGTACACACAAGAATTTTGAGATGTTGGATTTTTAAGCCAGATTAGAGACCTTACCTAAATATAAAGTGAACAAATATTTAAGTGTAGATAGGGCTGTGCCTAACACAGGATAAGCAAAATTGAATTTATAATGTTTATACCCTAAATTCAAATCTAGAAGACATGTATGTTTTTACATAAGAATTATTCTTCAAAATTATATACATATTATGTATACTTGGATAAAACAGCTAAAATAAGTATAAATTGGATAAAGGGGGTATTATTTTAGTTGTTTCAGCATTGAACACATTATTATTATCCTATTAAGTATATGCTTGTTGTAATTTGACACTATTTAGCATCCTTAGAACATGCAAATTAGGTTGATAGAAAGTAATGACAGTGTTTCTCTACTTCTAGATAAGTTCAGAAACACTTAGAATTATTTTAACCTTCATCAAACTGCAGAGATAAGGAATAGATTTTTATTGAAATTTAAAAACAGGCTTTCAGAAGATGAGAAAATTGCATTAATCATATTCACTGATTTTTTGAAGAAATCTGGCAAGTTATGTAGCAATAACTTATTTTACATAAGGCCTATGCCTTTTCCTAACTAGCCTGTCTTTGTCCTGAAGCAGTAACACAACTTCAATTGAATATCATTTCTCACCATTGCTGATTAATATTTTGATACTATCTGATGTTTTTATATCTTACTAGTTTATGAGCTCTCTGTTTATAGCCTTTCTACTTTAAAATAAATTAAGCCACGCCACATTTTAACATTAACCACATTTTAAGTCAAGTGTGGTTGACATTAAAGCTGAAGCAGAATATACAAACCCAGCTCAATGTGACTTTTAGTGAATCAAAATCTAATGACCCCTTTCTTGATTGCAGATGCAGAGTGTATGTATACAAGAAAATAATATAAATTTACTTATATAAAAACAAACCATAGCCATTTTTGGAATAAAATACCATAAACATATCAATATTGAAGACCACCAAATGCTCTTTTCTGATGAGCCAACTCTCGACTCCCAATGTTTTGTTATAGTTGTTTTATTTTTGGCTATTTATGTGCATGTCTCTCTGTAAGTGCAGGGCTTGTATATATGAGATCAGTTGTCTAAAGACCAGAAGAAAAATGTTGGATTCTTTGGAACTGAATAAAAGCTGGTGGTCAGTTAATGAACTTGAGTATTGGAGCCTGAACTCTCAGGACCTCTACCAGAGCAGAACATTGTCTTAACTACTAAACAATCTCTCCATTCCCACAGTACTAGTTTATTTTTCATTTCCTAAAATTAAAACACAGATGTTCTGCTTTTTCTAGTCTGATTGTTACTTTTAGTATATGGTTAAATTGATTGCTCTACTAGCATTAATGAGCTAAATAAGGGGATAAAACAAGGCAGAGAGTATGTGCTGAGTGGTAGGATGTTTTGCAGGTAGAATTGATTACACTTCTTATTCTTTCTACTCACATTCCATTTGTGAGTATTCACACATTTGGATACACCTAACTTGTAAAGAGGTTCTAAAATGAGTTTTCTTGCATACAATTAAGAGGAAATAATCTTGGTGAATATCTAGCACCTATCACCATAAGAAAATTAGCATTAAAAAGTAATGATAATCTGAGCATCTGTAAAGTCAGTCATTGTAAATGACTGCAAGTGACAACAATATAGCTGATAATATTATTTCTGCATTTGGCAACTTTCAAAATACTATTTAGAAGACTGATTCAGAGCTGCACCAATTTCTACTGGTACCAAATTATACAATGTAAAACATATTAGAACAAAATTAACTCAGTGAACATTATTTTCAAAATTATTTTTGCTCCTTAATATACCTTTCTAATATTCTGTGTTCTGATTTGGTGTCACGAATTATACAATACTGGGCTGAATTATAAAGGCATAATTTCCAGTGTGTTAGATAAAAATGAACATTTGTGTAACGACAACAATCCATTAGCATATTTCTATTTTTAATTAACCAGTATTGCTGCTTTAGCTCAAAGAACTGTGACCAATTGAGCTGATTATACAGAAAGTCCTCAAGTCTTCATTTAGAAATCAGAATGAAATCTGAAGAGTTTCTCTTAACTTAGGGTACAACCTCAGGTGGTTTAAGGCAATATGAAAGAAAAAAGGCTGGCAAACAATGAAGAGGCAACTGCTAGTTTTCAATAAAAAATATGTTAGCTTTGATATGATGACAAGTTGGGGAGGAAGAATGTAGTTTTAGAAATATGAATCACATTGCTTTATTGTTTGATTCTGTACTGGAGGTGTTCTGAGACCCACCAGAAGGTTGATTCTCCCAGTCTTCAACAATATCAGTTTCAATTATATCAGTAAGTGTAGGTTTTATCTATTGTAATTGAGGAGACACAACAGTGATATTATGTGTCCATGCAATATAATAAGCATATGAAATCCGGTCTACATCCCGCTCAAAATTTCTAACAACTTTTGCTGATATGACCATTACTTTTTCTGGGAAAATGCTTCCTTAACCCCAAAGAAAAGATACACTTTATATGCAATTTGATGCCATGTTTTTTTCCCATATTATACATGGATGATTAATAAGACAGAAGCAACCAAAAGAATTAAAATGTAAGTGTGTGCAAATTCTTATTCCTCAGACTTATAGGATATGTGTTTAATAAATATTTGATGATGCCTTCATTGATCAGTAAACAACATGAGTCCTGCCTAAGCCTCTTCTCTCAAAGCTTATATGTTATTGAAGGGAGTTAGCAGAAAGTACACAATGCTCAGAATCATAAAATGTCTCAAAGCAAAAAAAAAAAAGGAACAACATCACCATATCTATTTAAACAGGTGTATTATATGAGGAGAACAGATAGTTACTAATATCCCACTACTGAGGCAAAAGTAAGCCCTTCACCACAAATTAGAAGTCGGCATTTATTTTACTTGTTGTCTAGAATGAAAAGAATGGTAGAAATTACTGCTGCCATGAAACCTAAACATTCCAGGAATGTAGAAAAAAAGAAGATACACACACAACCATCTGAAGCATTACAACAGTGAAATAGAGTCATTGAAAATAGAGAAATGTGAATTTATCGGCTATGAGATCCCATCTTACTCTCTTCAGAACAGCCATCATCAAGAAAACAAATGATTACAAATGCTACAACAAGCAATTGTACATAAATGAAGCAGAATGCAAAACAAATACAAGTTATATGACTGCAATTATATATGACATTGTTAGAAGTATTCATTCATTTTTAAGCATTTGAAGCAGTGTTTGGTGACATTGCACAGTGTGATGGCATGCAGGCTACATTGAGGCTGCTGATTCAACTTTGGTGAATGCTCATAGAAACACTGAGAATTTGCTCATTATGTGTGATTTTTACCTTTTCAGAATCTTGTACTCTTTTCAAGTACTTCATGTTTTCATATTCAATTACATAAAGCCATATGGAATTCTGACCCATTTATTAAGAAGCTGTGATTTAGCCGGGCGGTGGTGGCGTACGCCTTTAATCCCAGCACTCGGGAGGCAAGGCAGATGGATCTCTGTGAGTTCGAGGCCAGCCTGGTCTACAAGAGCTAGTTCCAGGAAGGACTCCAAAGCTACAGAGAAACCCTGTCTCGAAAAATAAAAAAAAAAGAAGATTTAATAGGTAAGTAATCTGGTTTAGAACCAGACTCAATTTACTTTGCTGCTTTGTAGATTATTATTTAGAAAGATTATTATTTGGAAAGACATTCATTCTAAATAATGTCACAACTTTAGAGTCTTAGTGAACAGTAATTTGGAAAAAGTATTATTTTATTTACTATTGCAGCCAAAAAGAAATCCAGGGTCTTGTACAGTGATTTGTTTACATTATTGTGATTGAATTTATTTCAAAAAGCATATTTCAGATTAGTTTAATAACTATCATTCATTGCCTTTAAAGAGAATAACAGTAAACAATGTGAGTCAAAATATCTTTAGACATCAATAGTAGGTTTGCAAGCAATATTTTCTATTTATTAACAAACTAATGTTATTTTTCCATTACTGATGATCTAATTTTAGTTTGTTGATTCAAGAAAACTAAAAACTCATATTATTGAATTTTTCCATTAAATTAAAATAAATATGGGTCTGAATTTGCATAATAATAGTTAAGCAAAAAAAGGAAGAAGCTTTAGACAAATTACAAACCAGTCAAACTATTTTGGTGTTTATCTATATTACAAATGGCATTTCAAGCTAATATGTTTTAAGAGAAAAAAAATCTAATCATAAGTTATCATAAAAAACACATGTGATATTTATGAATACTTAAATGGAGTCTAATATAATACTTTTTATCCTGGATCAGTTTATTAGTCCTTTATAGATCACTAAACAAAAAGATTCTAGTACTTTATTACTCAAGAATTTATCCAAATTATAGAATCTTTGTTGTTTATGCAATCATTTTAGAGATTATTAAGCTATAGACATAAGTTGTATTCACTGAGTAGAAAATATTCTAATATTAATAGCAATACTTTATTAAAAAATTAATTTGTGGGCTTCACAAACGTGCATTCTAAGGGAACAGTCCTCTCAAATTTGTCATGTAATATATATATGTATGTATGCATGACCTTCAGTATTAAGAGGAAGAATGCAAAGACTGAGAGAAGTCTCTTGTAGGTGGAGTTTTTTGTGTGTCAGAATCTATACCCCCATAATCATTAAGAGACATATTATTAATTATAATGGTCATTAAATAGCTCATGCTTATTACCAGCTAACTCTTATATTTTAAAATACCCCACATTTCTTGTCTATGCTCTGGCATGTGACTTCATACCTTTTCACAATATGACAAGTCCATCTCCTCTAAATTTTCCAGTTACATATGGAAAATTGAGAATATGTTTCTTACTTGGTAATTGTTCTTGTTTCTTGTAGTTTTATTTTTGTTAATGTTATTAAATTTCCTTTCTATTTAGACAATACCTGGTAGTTATTCTCATTATATATCATTTTAATATGTTATAGTTAGAACCTTTAACTTTTAATTAGACAAAAAAGGAGTACATGTTACAGAAATTTGGTTTATGTGGTGGTCCATTGACCAAGTGAATAGAGCATTCAGTTTGAGAGGCACGGTTCACATTCAGCTGTATGGAATGGATCTGAGATTCCTAGGCAGACTCAAAATGAGAGAAAGTGTGACCCCCAGAGAAGAAGAGGCAGGGATGAAAGTTTGCTCAACCTTTTTGGAGTCAGGAGGAGAACGCGGTGGCAGGTTGTTGTGGTTGGTGGTTATTGTCTCAGGTTCTTAAATTTGTCCCCTAGGTTTATATCATAATAAACAGTAAAAGAAATCACATCATTCTTTCTTGTATCCATTTGTACAATAATATATGATCGGGAGTGTTGATATATTCTGCAATCTTATAAGCAATATTTGACCTATAACAAGGGTCAAATAAATTTTGACAGTCTAAGAAGTTATCATTATATAGTTACTTTGAGTAAAGAGTATCAAGTTAGAATGAGAAAGCTGAGGAAGTAAAATGTAGTCTTTGATTTGTGTAGTTTAAATATAAATAAGTTTAAATTAGTTTGTTTATGCTTTCTAATTTTCCATATATTTCTTGAGGTATGTGGAAAATTGCCACACATTAACTACCTTTTAATTACTTTTATTCTATTTTAATGAAGCATGGTGTTTTAAAAATATTTGCTTTATCTGCTTCTTGACTAAAAGTATTAAATGATGTGTCATAGCTTTTCAGCATTATTCTTTCCACTTCTTTTTATATCTCATTAAGCTCTTTTCTTAATGAACACCTAAAAAACTCAAAGATGCCCGTCCCTGGTTCTGGAACAAATGAGAGGAGAATAAGCTGGAACATCAGTGGAAGGCCCCAATAGAAAACAGAATTGAGTATCAGATGGCAGTCTCTCATGCAAAATAAGTGCCTGCAAAAGAACTCTGTTTAGGTCATAGATGTGTCTTTCCTCCAATTAACGAACTTAAGGCATACACAATAGTTCTGATGTTCATGTAATTTTCCCTTGTTTTGCTTCTGCTTTCTCAAAATTTTAGAGCAAAATCATCATATTTTCTTCTGAATAGAAGGTTTTAGAGACAGAAAACAATCTTGGATAAAATCTCTTCAGGTTGCTATTTGTAGGAGAGAATCAAAATTTCACGCAGACACATCTGAGTAATCAACAAAGCATTATGGATTTTTAACCAATTTTGGACTTTTGATATACATAAACCAATTTAGAATATAATAAACATTATTTTTATTGCTAGGTACAATAATAGCTAGTACTTCAACTGATGTGAAAAACATATGAAAGGTTCTTTTAAAAGAAGAATTCTGAAAGACTCGGTTCTCAAAAAGTTAATACATGCAGAAGAGATAGGTCCTGGTGTCATTGTTTGTGGGTTCTCCATCTGCCAACTTTCGCCGCCACATTCAGAGAGTCTGGTTTGATCATATGCTCATTCAGTCCCAGTCCAGGGGGTGGGCCTTGGACTTCCAACAGGGCAGGGCACCATGCCCTCTTTCAAGGAAGAAGGGGGAGGGAGGAGGGGTGGGGGGGGA